>JAODAL010073197.1:0-14819 GCA_025379985.1 Phyllomedusa bahiana | reverse complement strand
AGTATTTTGTGCAAGAAGGGCTATGGACCAGAGGAAAATTCATGGGAACCAGAAAATAATGTTCATGCTCCTAGGCTTACAAAGGCCTTTCATCAGAGACATCCAGAAAAACCAGCCCCTGAGATGTCCAGAGGCCATCCTGAAAGGAGGGGACTAATGTCGGGATTCGATCTCCTGGACCCTTGAATCCCAGACCGTTACCCTGCTCACTGAGCTATCTGGTCCTTTGGACAGTGCCAGTGCTGAACCTTGTTAGATCCTTGTTTTCCCAACCTTGCCCTGTGACATCATGTTGCTCCACCCCTGGACTTCCTATTTAAGCCCAGCCTTGAACTTCCTCCATGTGAGGTTATTGTGCTTGCTATAATCTTGCTCCTGTCCAGTTTGCTGTCTACCATTTATGCTATTGTGCTTCGACCTTTGCTTTCCTTACCGACTACGCTTCCTGCCTGATCCTCGAAGACTGACATCGCCCGCACGTTACCGACCTCTGGCTTACCGACTATGCTTGCTACCTGCTCCTCGAAGACTGACATCGCCCGCACGTTACCGACCTCTGGCTTACCGACTACGCTTCCTGCCATACATTGAGATGTTTTGCAGGAATGGTGTGGCGTAGTTTGCTCAGGTTTCCTAACCAAGTAAGGCAAACTATTCTCCACTCCATACAGACTTAATTAAATTTAGGAAAGTATCAGTCAGATAAAAATCACCAGTGTATTTCTGTTTCTCATGCTTTCTGTTGCATTTGCTTTAATACACAGTACCTAAAATAGAGTGCCCCAATTTTCAATGCTCTAGTTATAGTGTTTTCCCCATAAACAATGTCTCAGCCAAATAGTTATTATTTTGCCTATACCTAGTGATCCAGGCAGATTCTGTTGTGTGATGTGTGTAGACCTCTTTCTACACATTTGGAGCAACATGTATGAACAGGGCTGCGAAAGAAGTCTGGCGTGTTTTCACCCTGAAAACTAGCACAGCACCATTCTCTCTAATTTTAAGAAGGCGCGCTCCAATATCAGGCACATTACAAAGCGCACATGGCACTTTGTAATGTGCCTGAGATTGGGGGGCGTGCTGGAGGCGTGTCGCACTACAACCATATGAAGCTACACATTTATATCTTTAGTACGGCAAATCCAGGCGCAATACTGCTGGAACAGATAAACCACTTTAAAAGTGGTTCACCTGAGCCAGAAGTGTCGCTTTATAGCTAGAAAGCGCTAAATCTATGACCACAGTAGAACAAGTTCATAGATTTAGGCGTATTCTACGCTACAAATGTGCACAAAAAAATGGCGCCTGGGTGCCAAAATACATACATTTCACTCTTGGTATCCTTTAGAAAGAAAACAATGTAATCAGGCCCAAACTGGCAATATACCCTACAGGGCAGATTCCCAGTGGACCATGAGGTTCTTAGGCACTGTGACTGGCTAGGACTTGCCCACTGGGGATTGGTGAATCCCCTTGTGGACCCTGAGCTTTGATGCAAGTTTTCAACTGTATGCACATCCTCAGGTGGAACAGAGAGCCAACAGTTGAATAAACAACGCAGGCATCATATCTCCTATATTGCTGCCTATTCTAGGCACTTTGCTTTAGACTTGTAAACAACAGGAATATTATCCTGGTGAAGACAGTGTGATGATGTTATACACACCGGATATGAGCAGGAGCGACAAGTTGTAATATTATTTATCTATTTTGAATAGGGGCCTTTAAACATATCTATTGGCGGGCTATAACCCTACACAATGGGGGCATTAATACTTATGTACCTACTGAGAGGGCCTATACACTGACTGGGGAGCCTATATACCTACCTGCCAACATACTAAGAAGCCCATATACCTACCTTCCTACCTATTTAATACGAAACCTATATACCTAGCTACTTAATGGGGAACCTATATACCTATTTTTTGGAGGCTATAAATTTACCTATCTAATGGGGGCTATTTACTTACTTACCTAATGGGGGCCTATATACCTACCAAATGGGGGGCTTATACAGTGGGGAAAAAAAGTATTTAGTCAGCCACCAATTGCGCAAGTTCTACCACTTAAACAGGTGAGAGAGGTCTGTAATTGATGTCATAGGTAGACCTCATCTATCAAAATAGAGACAAAATAAGAAAACAAATTCAGATAATCACATTGTCTGATTTGGAAAGAATTTATTTGCAAATTATCGTGGAAAATAAGTATTTGGTCACCTACAAACAAGCAGGATTTCTGGCTCTCACAGACCTGTAACCTCTTCTATAAAAGGCTCCTCTGTCCTCCACTCATTACCTGTAGTAATGGCACCTGTTTGAACTTGTTAATATAAAAGACACCTGTCCACAACCTCAAACAGTCACACTCCAAACTCCACTATGGTGAATACGAAAGAGCTGTCGAAGGACACCAGCCAGTCTAAAGAATCTCAACCCCATAGAAAACTTTTGGAGGGATTTGAAAGTCCGTGTTGTCCAGCGACAGCCCCAAAACATCACTGCTCTAGAGGACATCTGCATGGAGGAATGGGCCAACATACATTGTGAAAACTTACATAAAACATTTGACCTCTGTCATTACCAACAAAAGATATATTACAAAGTATTGAGATGAACTTTTGTTATTAACCAAATACTTATTTTCCACCATAATTTGCAAAAAAATTATTTCCAAATCAGACAATGCAATTTTCTGGATTTGTTTTCTCATTTTGTCTCTCATAGTTGAGGTCTACCTATGATGTCAATTACAGGCCTCTCTTATCTTTTTAAGTGGGAGAACTTGCACAATTGGTGGCTGACTAAATACTTTTCTTCCCAACTGTGTACCTACCTACCTTATGGGGGCTATAAACCTGCCAACCTAATGGTGACCTATATACCTGTACAATGAGGGTTAACTTACTACTTACCTAATTAATGAGGGGGCCTATCTGCCTAATTGTATTCTATCTAACAAATAGTGGGTCTATATATCTGTCTACCTAATATGAGGTTGAACCTACCTACTATTTAGGTACACAAATGAAAACTAAAACTGTCTGCACAAATTGGAGCCCCATAGCCATCTGGGGTTCTTTTACTGTTTGGGGTAGGAAGAGGTTATTACAATTTGGGGTGCTATGGATGTGGAGTTTGTACACATATGGGGCACAGGTAGGGGGGTGCCGGGAAAGTAAACAGTATAAGATGTGTGTGTCTCTGAACTGGTCTCTGGTCACTATAGGGCAGTATTGAATGTTTTAGTGGCACTTATATAGTGCATGGCTGTCACTGACCTCTTGACTAGGGGTTTTCAATAAAAATAAATAATTCCACAGCACTCGTATGTAGATATGCTTATCAATTTTATATAGTGGATATGAAAATTTATGAGATAAGGTTACAGAGAACGTGTTTCCATACACAAAATGGGTGATCATCTATTGAGCATACATAGATCATAAGGCTGTATGGCTTGAGGAAACGTGACCATGTGGGAACGTTTCGGCTGTTTCCACAGCCTTTTTCAACTGGATCACCTATAGGTAATATGTAAATAACAATGCTAAACTAAGCGAAAGGACAGGAATCGCAGCGGGACCGCACGGAAGATAGTGCTAATAGTGAGGCAGATGGAGAGAGAGGCGCTAGCAGCGGCCGGGGCACAGAGACTTGCGGTTCATCAATTTTACTCTCTTGCTTGTTTTGATGCTGTTGTCTATTTTATAAAATGGTGAGGTGGTGAGGTGTGTGACTTACCCAAATTTCAGAGTCAGATATTGTAAGTGGGATGGTGGGCGTTTTGTGCCAAGGATGCAATTTTAGAAGACAGTCAAAAACCAGCTCACCCGCAGTACATGTAATCAGCATGGACTGCACGGCACATGCAAAAAACTTCAAAATAGAAAAATGGAAATGTGTAGCTGAAGTAAAAGATGAATAAAATCCACGTTTATTGAGAGACAAATACAATGACAGTCAGGAAAAATCACATCTTATGCATTTCAGGCTCAAAACATATTGGTCTTTAGTCGTAGCATACTAAAAAATAAACACAGCTATATACCTAGGGTAATTACACAACAATGTACACATGTTTCAATCAGTGTGACTATGTAACGGAAAAAACAAACAAGACAAAGAAAACAGTAAGGGTATGTTCACACGGAGTCTTGCCTCCATATGAACATACGCTTTTCTGATGTGTCTCTCGGTCCATCAGAACGGACCCAGAGACGTATCTAACAATTAGCAGTGCGTTTATCACTGCCGGCAATGACAGACACGCAGCGGCGTTCACATGAGAGATCGCCGTTGTGTGTCTGCATCGCGCCTGTCCGGTCCGTCTTGCGGATGCGATCCAGGAATTACATGTCATTTCTTGGATCGCATCCGCAAGATGGACCCAACAGGCGCAATGCAAACACGCAGCAGCAATCACTCATGTGAATGCCGCTGCGTGTCTCTCATTGCCGGCAGTGATAATCTCACTGCTAATTGTTCGATGCGTCTCTGGGTCCGTTCTGATGGACCCAGAGACGCATCAGAAAAGCAGATGTTCACACGGAAACAAGACGCCGTGTGAACATACCCTTAGACATAGATGAAATAACAATGTATAAAGCTTAATATTGCAAAATTAAATCTTGTCTATTGTTTAAGCCATATGGTGAACAATTTTTTTAAGGTAAAAATCCAGAAGGATTCATGATTTAAAAATTTCCCCTCTCATGGAAAGATTAACCCTTTCAAAATTATTTACCCTAGGTATAAAGGTGTGTCTGTGTTTATTTTTTAGTATGCTACAACCTAAGGGCCAGTATGTTTTGGGCCTGAAACTCATGAGATCTGATTTTTCCTGACTGTCATTGTATTCGTCTCTCAATAAAAATGTATTTTATTCATCTTCTACTTCAGCTGGACATTTACATTTTTCTATTAAGGATGCTATTTTTTTCCATACTTCAGCAAAAAGAAGATTAGAACCAGCGATTCTTCTGTGTTTAAAAATTTATGCCTTTATTTCCATCCGTGGATGTAGGGGGTACAGGAGATCGACCAACGCGTTACGGGCATTCACATATTGCCCTTGTTCACGGTAATGCTTACATTTTCTGTTTCGTCTTAAATAGCTAAAAGGGGCGGTACTCACATTAAGACGTCATTTCCCCTTCAAATAAAAATAACAGAGCTAAAAGCTACACTGTGGTATTACATTGAAATAATTACATTTATTATATACAATGTGATGATGTTATAAAAGAGAATATGAATCAGAATACATTAGTAAATATAAGCTAAATCGTTCCTATAGTTCATTCCCGAAGGGAACCGTGTTTCTAGTTCATATATCCAGGCAGCTTCGCGCAGACGCACATTGTGCTGCCAGTCACTTCCATTTATGGGGCATTCTACCTTTTCTATTCCATACCAACGAAAATCTGTAAATGAATTTTCATGGCATTCTACGAAATGTTTGGTGACCCCTGAGTAAGTGCTTTTCCCTTTCTTTATATTGGTTATATGTTCTGCAATGCGTGTTTTTCCTTTTCGGATTGTGCTTCCTACATAGAGAATATTACAGGCTATGCATTGTACTACATAAATAAGGTGATTTGTGTCACAATTTATAAAATCTTTTATTTTGTATGTTTTGTTTTTGTTTGGTCCCATAAAACTTTCCTTTTTAATGCTCAGTTTGCATACGTTGCATCTTTTTTTGTTGCATGGGAAGAAGCCTTTTAAATTCATCCAGGTTTCTGTTTGTTTCTTATCTGTAAATTTGCTTCTCATCACCTCATCTGCTATGGTTTTGCTCCTTTTAGCTACCATATGGACTCCCTCATCTATAATATTTGCCAGTATGGGATCTTCTCTTAATATATTTAAGTTTTTATAAAATATCTTTTTAATATCATTAAATTCCTGGCTATATTTTGTTGAGAAAACAATTCCTTTCTTTTTTGTCTTTGTGTTTTTTGTTTTTTCCTTCAACAGGTTTTCCTGTGTCTTCCCTTGCATTTTCTTTTTGGTTTCCTGCATTATCTTATTTGTATAACCTCTTTTTTCCAGTCTACTGTCTATGTTTTGTATCTTTTCGTTATACTCTGCTTATTCCGTGCATGCTCTTCGTGCTCTACTGTATTCCCCCAGTGGTATTGCATACTCTGTGTGTATTGGATGACAACTGTCTGCGCGTAATATAGTGTTACCACTGGTGGGTTTTCGGTATAATGTGGTCATGATTTTAGTGTCTTTTACTATCAATTCCACATCTAAGAAGGAAATTTTTTCCTCCTGTACTGTGTGGGTAAACCTTAAGTTGGCAGTATTGTGATTGACATAAGAAATAAAGTCCGGTATGGACGCCACATTGCGACCCCATACTATGAGGAGGTCGTCGATGTAGCGCCCATACCAGACCACACAATCCAAAAAGGGATTTGCAACATTGTAGATGGTATAGTGCTCCCACCACGCCATCACCAGGTTAGCTAAAGATGGAGATGCTGTGGCTCCCATAGGGACACAACGCGTCTGCAGATAGAATACATTGTCAAACTCAAAGAAATTGTTGCCAACAAGGAAATCCACACATTCCAGGATGAACAATTTTAATTCCTCTTTATACAGATTATTTTTCCTAAAATGGAAATCTAAGGCTATTCTTATTAGATGTTTTGGGGTATGCTTGAATATAAATTAACCACATCTAAGCTCAACCACGTATAACCTTGGCATCACACAAAATCACTGAAAAATTTAAGTACTGTTTTACTGTCCCTCAGATAACCTGGTGCAGTTTGTACTAATGGTTGCAGGTATCGATCTACCCATTGATTTAGTTTACTTCCCAAACTGTTGCAGCTAGACACAATGGGTCTTAGATTTGGTGGAAAGTTTTCTTTGTGAGTTTTTGGGACTCCATAGAAAACTGGGATTTTTGTGTTTTTTTACATTAAGATTAATTTTATCTTTCTGTTATAGCTCCCAGTGTTATCCCCTCTTGCAACAACCTTTCCAATTTGCATTGTATTTCTTTAGTTGGATTTTTTGTAAGTTTTCGGTATGTTGTTTCATCTTTCAGTATATTTAACACACATATTTTATACAGATCAGCGTCCATAACTACCGTGGATCCCCCTTTGTCCGCTCTCTTTATAATTACATTTTTGTTTTCTTTTAATTCTTTTAATGCCATATATTCTCCTTTGGTCATGTTATTTTTAGATTTGGTTTTCCTTTTTTTTATAATTTTTTTTAGATCTCTCTCCATGGTGTTTTGAAAATTATCCATGGCATTGACCCTTGCTTTGAGCGGATAAAAAAGGGGGTTTCCCTCTTTGTGATGGACGCTGATGGTGTTTTCTTCTATATTTTCTTCCTGTTGTAATTCCTTTAGTGTTAACACTGATTGTTGTTCCATAAACAGTAAGTCCTCATATTCATTTTGATAATGAGTAGATTCTTCTTGTTGAATATCTTGTGTATCTTGTACTTCTTCATCTTTGCTTTTGAAAAAACGTTTCACTGTTAGGAGTCTTGTAAACCGGTTTACATCTAACATAGTATTGAATAAATGGACATGGCTGGTAGGTGAAAAATTGAGGCCCTTTTCTAATACCTTATATTGATCTTCCGTTAGTATTGTGGGGGCAAGGACTATAACGTTATTTTCATTCAATGATTTTATTTCTTCCTCGTTGTTCCCCTTTGTTTTTTTGTTGTTGCAATGTTTCCTTCCGCCTCTTGCATGCCGTTTTTTGCTTTTCCATTTTCTTTTTCTTTTTGTTTTGTTGCAGTTGTGTTTCTGCTCCTAACGAGCGGTCTTTCAGCTGATGAGCTATCTGAATCCGAGGTTCCTGTTTGTGTGTGTTCAAGCTCTGAAAAGCTGACTTCTTTTCTTCCTGCTTTATATCTATAAATTTGTCTTAGAATTGACCTAGGTTTCCTTTCCTTTTTTCCATGTATATATTTTGTTGTTTTTATAGTCATCATAGTCCCGTTGATATTTAATCTTTTTAGTCTCCATGATTATCGCTTCTAGCTTGGATATATTTTTATTGATTTTTTCCAATGATTTTTTATAATTATCATCCTCTTTATATTGTTGTAATTTTTGTAGTATTTCATCTATTTGTATTTGAATGTCTCTCAACTTTTCCGTCTCAAAGTCAACTATAAGTGTGGAAATAAAGGCATAAATTTTTAAACACAGAAGAATCGCTGGTTCTAATCTTCTTTTTGCTGAAGTATTTGTCTAGCAGGATACTGGGAACCTGTGAACCGTGCGGATCACTGCTGTGAATTTCAGCCAGGCAAAGAAGCAGGTGCAAAGGATTCCACATTATGGTGAGCAGCGTTCATTTGTATATGAGAGACTATTTTGTCCCAGTTTGGCTTTAAATGTAATTGAGAAACCTAGTTGAGAAAACCCAGCTATTTGAATTTTGTACAAATTTAGAAAATTTAAGACTGTAACTATTCTACCCAGGGCCGTAACTAGAGAAGCCTGGACCCCATAGCAAACTTTTGGATGGGGCCCCCCTGCCAGCCCCTGCCCCGACCACAAACATTTACCGGGACCTCTTAATAATAGCCATGCAATACCTAGGTAATACAAGGAGCAAATACCTCACCATACATATCACCATCATACTGCTACAAAATAAATCCCACTATACCAAGACCATCATTACCAAACATTACCAAACATTACCAATCACGCTACTACATAAGGACCCGATTCCTACATAAGAACATGACCACAAATTACCACCACATAGTGGCTGAATAATAAAACTTTACTTTTACTGAATAAAGATAAGTATACAAAGACCAATATTACCGCCATAGAGTGGTAAATCCCAAAAATTAATTCAGATCCCCATCTTAACAAAGACCTCAGAACCTCTCCCCAACAATATAACACAGACCACTGACTGCAACCTGCCCTGGTGCAGTTACTACAGTATAATGCAAACAGATACAGCCCTCCTTCCTTAGATAATACAGACCCCACAGATACAACCCCCCAATATAATACAGTTGCCCCAAGACACAGCTTCCCCTTATATGTTACAGGCCCCCCTAGACTCACATAGCCCACAACTTTTAGAGATTGCAAAGAGGGACACATTAGGCCACACCTTTAACCACGTCCAAACACATGATATCACACCAGGAGAAACCTCTAATCACACCCCACCTAAAAGAATCATGCCCCGCCCCTCCAGCAGACCAGTGCCAACACAACAGCGGTGTTACTGAGTCTATAGATATGTATTTACATAAAGTAATGTATTGTATATACAGAAATCCATACAAATATCTGTAAGACAATGTTCTATGGATAATACCTCTATATAATAGTCATACAGTGAACACATAATACTACTATACAAGAAGTAAATATCACTGTACTGTTACTGACCACACCAAGATTAATATTATCATTGATACCACTCTACAAAGATCAATAAATACCACCACAATATGACAACATAGTGACTGAAAAATATCACTACATCATGACCACATATAACCACCATATAGTGACTGAATAATACCTCACACCATGACCATATATCACCACCACATAGTGACTGAATAATACCACCACATCATGACCACATATCACCATCACATAGTGACTGGAAAATACTGCTACACCATGAGCACAGATCACCATTACATATTGATTGAATAATAATACCTCAGCACCATGACCACATATCACCACCACATAGTAACTGAATAATACCTCCACACCATGACCACATGTCACCGCCACATAGTGACTGAATAATCCCTACACACCATGATCACATATTACCGCCATATAGTGACTGAATAATACAGCCATACTGATCCTGAATATAAAACATTACCCTACTACCAATATTCCTGACATACAGTGACCATGTGGGGGTAAATTCCAGTTGTACACAGGCTGTGCAGACATATAAGTGATTACAGTACAAGAAAATTTTGTGACTCACAGGTAGTTTTGAGCGATTATTACGACAAAGTTGAAATCGGCACAGTTTTTATGTTGATCGAAATTTTTAGATCATGCGATAATTTAGTTTAAAATCTGTGCATCATCTATTAAGATCGCGTCATTTTCGGCGCTTCCTGTCATTTTGGCGGCCAGCAAATCAGCTTACAGAATAGAGCAGGGTGAGATGTGTGTGCGACGTCATGACTGGGATGTGTATGTTGCGATTGGCTGGAAAAATCACATGACCTCGTTTACTAGAACAGCCCTTCCTGTTCAGCTCAGTGTCTCACATCTTATAGCAGTAGGACGTGCGCTCTCTGTGTCCAACCACTCAGTGAAATTATTCTATTTCTTCACAGAGAAAGCTCACTGTTAGCTGTGATCCTTACAACTTAGATTAGAATTGGAATTTTATGTATTAGGTAGAAATTTTAAGGTGCATCTACCGCTGTAAAGTCACGGGGTGAGCTTTGGGTGGGGAGGGGAGGGGGGAGCCCGCGGCGAACACACACAAGCTCTATAAGAATACTGGATAAAGTTCACCAAGACTTAGTATAGACATTGCACTGCAATAGCTTGATTATTAACAGTTTTCTATTGAAATATTTCCGGATATTGGGCAGCCTGAACTTATATTAGGATACACATCTTTTCTAGTAACTGCAGGTCTCCTTGTTAGGTGCAAAACTCCACTTTAATTATCAGTATACATTTCAGATAGGTGTTCATTTTCAATTTTTCCCATTCCACCTTTGTTGATATATCAACATTGCAGTTAAATTAGAATCCAGCAATTTTGTAGTCAAACACAGGTTGATAGTTGCCAAAAATCCCTTGTATTATCCCAATAAATTTCAGATACGTGTTTTATGACTTTGGCGCACTACAGCTTTGTTCATTGAGGCACCTTGCACTTACATGTGAATACTGCAATTTTGTAGTCACCACAGGTGAATTGATAGGTGCCAAAAAAAAACTTTTGTTATCCGAATACATTACAGATACGTGTTTTTTGACTTTGGCGCACTACAGCTTTGTTTCAATTTAGGCACCTTGCACTTAAATGTGAATACAGCAATTTTGTTGTCACCACAGGTGAATTGAAAGGTGCCAAAAAAAACCTTGTATTATCCAATACCATTTCAGATACGTGTTTTTTCACTTTGGCCAGGTCAGCTTTTTTGATAGATCTACTTTGCAGTTAAATTTGAATCCAGCAATTTTGCAGTCACCACAGTTGAATTGATAGGTGCCCAAAAAATACCTTTTATTATCCGAATACATTTCAGATACTTGTTTTTTTCACTTTGGGCAGGTCAGCTTTGTTGATAGATCTACTTTGCATTAAATTTTGAATACAGCAATTTTGTAGTCGCCACAGTGAATTGTTAAGTGCCAAAAAATACCTTTAAATTTTCTGAATACATTACAGATACGTGTTTTTTTTCACTTTGGCCACTACAGCTTTGTTCATGAAGCACATTGCACTTAAATTGGAATACAGCAATTTTGTTTTCACCACAGGTGAATTGAAAGGTGCCAAAAATACCTTGTATTATCCGAATACATATTCAGATACGTGTTTTTTACTTTGGCGCAGGTCAGCTTTGTTGATTAGATCTACTTTGCAGTTAAATTGAATCAGCAATTTTGCAGTCACCACAGGTGAATTGATAGGTGCCAAAAAATACCTTTTATTATCATCCCATATACATTTCAGATACTTGTTTTTTTCACTTTGGCGCAGGCCAACTTTGTTGATTGATCTGCTTTGCACTTAAATTTGAATACAGCAATTTTGTAGTCACCACAGGTGAATTGATAGGTGCCAAAAAATACCTTTTATTATCCGAATACATTACAGATACGTGTTTTTTGACTTTGGCGCACTACAGCTTTGTTCATTGAGTACCTTGCACTTAAATGTGAATACAGCAATTTTGTTGTCACCACAGGTGAATTGAAAGGTGCCAAAAAATACCTTGTATTAGACGAATACATTTCAGATACGTGTTTATTCACTATGGCGCAGGTCAAACTTTGTTGATAGATCTACTTTGCAGTTAAATTTGAATCCAGCAATTTTGCAGTCACCACAGGTGAATTGATAGGTGCCAAAAAATACCTTTTATTATCCGAATACATTTCAAATTCCTTGTTTTTTCACTTTGGCGCAGGCCAGCTTTGTTGATAGATCTACTTTGCAGTTAAATTTGAATACAGCAATTTTGTAGTCACCACAGGTGAATTGATAGGTGCCAAAAAATACCTTTTATTATCCGAATACATTACAGATACGTGTTTTTTCACTTTGGCGCACTACAGCTTTGTTCATTGAGGCACCATGCATTAAATATGAATACAGCAATTTTGTAGTCACCACAGGTGAATTGATAGGTGCCAAAAAAATACCTTATATTATCCGAATACATTTACAGATACGGTTTTTTTTTTCACTTTGGCGCAGGCCAGCTTTGTTGATCTACTTTGCAGTTAAATTTGAATCCAGCAATTGTGTAGTTACCACAGGTGAATTGATAGGTGCCAAAAAATACCTTTTATTATCCGAATACATTACAGATACGTGTTTTTTGCACTTTTGCCTAGTCCAGATTTGATGATAGAGCCACTTGCAGTTAAATTTCAATCCAGCAATTGTGTAGTTACCACAGGTGAATTGATAGGTGCCAAAAAATACCTTTTATTATCCGAATACATTACAGATACGTGTTTTTTGACTTTGGCGCAGGCCAGCTTTGTTCATTGAGGCACCTTGCACTTAAATGTGAATACAGCAATTTTGTAGTCACCACAGGTGAATTGAAAGGTGCCAAAAATACCTTGTATTATCCGAATACATTTCAGATACGTGTTTTTTCACTTTGGCGCAGGCCAGCTTTGTTGATAGATCTACTTTGCAGTTAAATTTGAATACAGCAATGTTGTAGTCACCACAGGTGAATTGATAGGTGCCAAAAAATACATTTTATTATCCGAATACATTACAGATAAGTGTTTTTTGCACTTTTGCCCCGTCGAGATTTGTTGATAGAGCCACCTTGCAGTTAAATTTCAATCCAGCAATTGTGTAGTTACCACAGGTGAATTGATAGGTGCCAAAAAATACCTTTTATTATCCAAATAAATTACAGATACGTGTTTTTGACTTTGGCGCACTACAGCTTTGTTGATTGAGGCACCTTGCACTTAAATGTGAATACAGCAATTTTGTAGTCACCACAGGTGAATTTAAAGTTGCCAAAAATACCTTGTATTATCCGAATACATTTCAGATACGTGTTTTTCACTTTGGTGCAGGCCAGCTTTGTTGATAGATCTACTTTGCAGTTAAATGTGAATACAGCAATTTTGTTTTGATTTGAGGGATTTGGGAATAGCTGTGATTTGCCGTCTTTTAATAAGAGACCTCCCAAAACTCTTCCATATCTTCTCAAATTTTTATATTTCTGAACATGGAGCAAAATGCAGGTGGTAAGCGAGCAAAGAGGGGTTAGGACATGGAGGTAGAGGTACGAGAGAAGGTGCTCCGTCCAGTGCTGGCGACAACACGCATGCCAGCAGATCGTCGGTTGCAGGACCGTCAGGCCTGTCATTGCTGGGACAGGGCCAGGTGAAGCTCAGTAACGAACAGCGTCGCCAATCTGTCCTTCAGTGGTTAATGCAACCTGCATCCAGCAGTCTTACCTCCTCGTCCTCCCAGTCACGGCCACAAATGTCGTCATCAGCATCACCAGCATCCGTCCAACATGAAGCAGCCCAAATGTCAACTCAATAACCCACCACTGTGGATAATCCATTTTTCTGAAGACCTCTTTGATAACAAAATGCGGTTGGGGTCAGAAGGCATGTCAAAAGATCAAGAGGCCAAAGATGATGATTTTCTCTGCTCTGACGCCCAGTTACTGATGCCATCAGAGGAGAAGAAGGAAGGCGGTCAATCGGCAAAAATCCCGGGCGGTCGGCAACGCCTTGCAGTCCCTCTTGCTTGTAGCCGGCAGCCCCTGGATGCAGAATGTCAGGACGACAAAGTCACCTGTGTTGATGATGATGATGACGATGTGAGGGGAAACATATATTTTTCTAGTCCTTTTGTAATGAAGTTTGTGGTGCAAAAACATTATTACACATATAAGCTTAGCTGAACAGCACAGATACTCCAAGATGGCGCCTGCTTCCTGGACCACTCCCCACCATGTGCCAGCATGGACCTGGGTGGAAACCATGACCATATCTGGAGAACCAATCAACTAGTGCCACATTCCTGAAGACTGCAAGAAACAAAGGAACTTAGCCACGCCCTGAAGCCAGTTTGTAAAAATCCATTGTATTGCAATAAAGGTCTTCTCTTCTGGGTCTGCTTCGCACTGAGAAGGAACTCATACCAGCTCTCTGTGTCTGGTGTCATTTCTTCATGCCGGCAATCAGTGTTCAATTTGGACAGCAGTAGTCACGCGGTGTACCCCTGAACCCCAACATATGGCGCCCAGTACGCGGGGCAGTATCAGACGGGACGCATTTCCTTGAGGGACCTGACGGTGACCACCTAGGCTTACCTTGGACTGTCCAAAACGGTAGGCTGATCATCTCCACTTGAAAACACGGTAAGTCTGCTGGTTTTCTTATTGAAATCTGTAGCTTGCCTGTGTATTTGGATGGTTCCAGGTTGGGTCGGGGTGCTTGTCTGGTCAGCCCGGGGTTTCTGGTCGGCGCAGAGCGTTCCCGCTGTACTGTCTCAAAAACCGATCCCACTTCCCAGCCTGCCTGACTACTTCTTGTATCGTTGAAATTGGGGGGCAAGGACTGAAAAC
>JAODAL010073196.1:0-14819 GCA_025379985.1 Phyllomedusa bahiana | reverse complement strand
TGCTGGGGCTTCATCAGTGGATGAGTGGAAGCAAAGGGGGGTAGTGCCCTTTAGGGCCCCGCCCCAAAAAGGGGGAAAGGGGCGGTCGCAGAAGCCCGCTGATTTTGTTTCCGCCACCCAAAGGTCAGCCCCCAAACCCCCCACTCCTGCTTATCCCGTAAAAAAGGTAAAGGGACCTCTCAAGCCTGGGCCCTTTTTGGGAAAGCTCTGATTCACCCAGCGTTTGTCTATGCCCCCTTTCCCAAAACGCAAAAGTAAAAGGCAAGAACCTTAAGGGGTTTAAACCACCCCAACTTGTCTAGTCCCCATGCAGGGGAATGCATGATTGAAATGGGGGGAAAAACACTTGCCCAAAAAAGGGCCAGCCCGACCCCGGGCCCCCAAAACCACTATTTTCCCCCCCCTCTGTCTCCGCCTCCCCCTCCTCCCCCACCCCAAAGTTTTTCCTCAGCTGCCCATGTCTCTAGAGTCATGAACGGGGATCACCCTCGCTTCACCTCCACCGTCGCCCCGAGTACCCCCAGCCCACAGAGCCCCATCCTCCCCCTTCTCCTTCCGAAGTTTGCGACCTGCATCCCTTTACAGGGGCCCCGTTTTGCACCCAAGCCTTCTGTCTTCCAGGTTTGGGAGCAGAAAAAACCCATTTTTAAACCAAAAAACCATCCAAAGCCAAAAGCCTGAATGTCGGAAATTTCCCAGGTTTTTGGGCCCTTTGGGAAAAATTTTTTGCCTTTCCGTCGGGTTTGGACACGGAGGGGTTTTCCGCCAGGTCATGGCCCCCCTTTTCCCCCCAATACCAATGCCGAGCAGCATTTCTTTGTCAGAAAACCCTTTCCTGCCCTGGAAAAACCCGGGGTTCATCTAAAATTTCAAGCGCTTTGTTTTGCATCTGTGTCCGGAAAAGTCCATCTCACCCCCGGGACAAAATGGACTAGAAAAAGCAGGCCCAAAGGGGGCCGGTTTTTCCCCCCGTGAACCCAATGGGTGAGTGGGTGGATGTCTCGGGGGTGAGGTTTGGCTCTCGGCTCGGCCCCAAGCTCTTCAAAACCGCAGGGAGGGTTTGCGGGGGCTTTTTTCCCCCCAAGGCCCTTTGGGTGGCATACGTCCCCAGGACACCAGGCCGTGTTAAAATTTAATCTGCCTTGGGGGGACCGTCCACAAAAAGGAGTGGGGGTCAGGAGTGTGGAGGTTTAAAGAAAGAGACGAGCGCGGGGTGGGGACAAGAACCTTGTGCCGGGCAGGTGGTGTGGGGAAAAAAGGGCGAAATCTGTGGCCCCCCCTTTAAAGTTCGGAAAGGGGGAAAGACATCCTTGCCTGGAAAAGTAAATAAAACCTTGTCTTTCCAGAATTTTAAAGAGCTCCCCGGGTTTGGACTGCCGGTGAAGAAGGCTGAGGTCGGAGTTCGCATTTCCCCCCCCCCCCTTCGCCCCCTGTTTTCCTCCCCCCGGGCTGCGTTTGCAGCGTCGCTGGGCCTCCCCGTCAACCGTCCATTTTTGACATGGCAACACGCGGGGTTTTCCACCTCCACTTGCCCCAGCGACTGTGGCAGCAGCGCAATGCTTTTACCCCTTTACGAAAGTAACACATGGCTGACAAGCAGGGGGTACGGACCTCGGGGGTTTTGGGAAAACCCCCCCCCCCCCCCCCGAGAGTGGAGGCAGTAAAAGAGCTCTGCCCATCCTTGCTTTTTAAAGGGAAGCCCCCCAAAATGGTCAGTGCGGACAATCCCCCTTGTCAGCAGGGAGCTTTGGTGGTGTTTTATTTTGGGAACGATCTTTTGGACACTCTGAAAAACGGGGTTCCCCAGCGCCGGAGGAGGGACGGGACACAGATGCGGAAACGGAGCTTTTTTCCCCGTCAAATCCACAAGGCCCGACATTTTCACAATTTAGGTCTTATTAGGCAGGGGGTTGGGGGTCCAGAGAGTGCAAGGGGGGGCATCAGCTTCAGATTTGCATCATTCAGGCAAGTCGGGTGTGTTGAAGTTTGTGCCGGAGGCGCGGAGGAGGAGGAGGAGGAGGAGGAGGGGGGTATTCTAGACCCCGATTTTAAACGACGAAAACTGTGCTTACCCCCTGCTTTTTTCGCCCCCTGTTCGGGAAATATAAAAATTTGAGAAGGTATGGATAGTTTTGGAAAGTTCTTATTAAAAGACGCAAATCACGCTTTTCTCAAACCCCTTTCTAAAAAAAAACAAAAATTGCTGGTTTAAATTTTAAACTGCAAGGTGTCTATAAACAAATTGGACTGGGAAAAAAAGTCCAAAAAACAGTATCTTTTATGTTTTTGATATAATAAACTGTTTTTTTTTGCCCCTTTTTCAATTCAGTGGGGGAATATAGAATTGCTGTTTTAATTTTTTAGGGGGTTGCTGCTTTCAATGAAAAGAGCTGGGTGCGCAAAAGTAAAAAAAAACACGTAATGTCATTTTTTTGGGTTTTTAATAAAAATTTGTTTTTTTTGGGCCCTTTCAATTAACCTGGGGGTGAATATAGAATTCCCTGCCTTGGAAAAGAGGTTGGCGCAAATTTTGAGGGGAGGGGAAGATGAGGAAAAATCAGTTTGCTATTTGCCCCTACCCAGAGGTTTTGGGAAATCAAGGCTCCATCTCTAAATGAGTGTTTTGGATGCTCCATTTTCCCCCAACATGATCCTGCATTAAGGGGCCTCAAAATTTAAAAAACAGTTTTGGGTGGCCCCCCCTCCCGGTTCCCCGGTACAAAAAAAACCCGCAAATTTCCCTTTCCCCCCACCCCAAAAAAAAAGTAAAATGCAGGGAAAAGGGGAACCCCTTTTGATTGATCAATGGAGACACTGTTTCGTCTGCTTTTCCCTTCCCAAAAGTTTCCCCGGTGGGAAAACTCAGGACGTGACAGCAGTAGAAATGCCAAAATAGGGTTTGCGGGGGGCAGCAGGCAAGGTGGCAGAAGCCCAATGGGTGACCTCTGGCAATCTTTTTTTAACCCCACCGAGCATTTTCAAAGCAGGGAAAATCCAACACACAGAGCAGTTTTGATCTTTGGGGCACGACTTCTGCGGGCTCAACACCCATGTTTTTGGGATGTGTTTTTTTTTTGGAAACCCCAAAAGACTTTTGGGTATCCAAAATGGAAAATGGCCCCCGCTGGGTCGGGCACGCCATAGAGGGGGTTGTCCGGGCCCCGCAGCAAGCGTCATATCTGAGCGGGCCTTTTAGACAGCTGGAGGGGGGTTTTTAAAAAAAAGCATCCGGCTTTCCCCAGTTAATGTGGTTTTGTTTTTTTCTTTCTTTAAAATGGAAAAAGGGATTTTCTTGAGATGTTGTGGCCCCAAAATTTTCCGAGGTCACCCATTAGTTGCCGTTTTACTTCAAATTCCTTTTAAAAAAGAAATGGTCTCTTTAAAACTTTTTTTTTTAAAAGGGTAATTTCTTACTGCAATTTTTTTTCCTTTTCCAAAAAGTTCATTTTTCTGGTTTTGCTTTTTGAGGAGAATGTTAAAAAACAGGGGAAGGTTCTTTACAACACCGTATTCCATTTACTCCCCCTTTTATCTTTAAAAAGTTTTGCCCTTGTCAAAGGTTTTTGAGGTTTGTTGCCCCTTTAGATACAGCATAATCATGGTCCTTTGGAACAGAAAAATACTTCTTAATTTGGGTTTTTCCCTCACAATTTTTTTAAAAGTGGCTGAGAAGGGCATATTTATAATTTTTTGGGGGGGCATGGTTTCTGTGAGATACAGCCCATAATTTTGGTCCTTTTGGAAAAAGAAAAGTGGCTTCTAAGTGGCATTTTCCCTCACAATTTTTAAAAGTGGCTGGAAATCATTTTTAATTTTTTGGGGGCTTGGGTTTCTGTGAGTTTTCAGCTATAATTATGGTTTCCCTTTGGGCAGAAAAATGGTTCTAAGTGGCCAAATTTTTCCCTCACAATTTTTTTAAAGTGGCTTGGGGAAGTTTTATTTATAAATTTTTTGGGGGATGGGTTGGGTGTGAGAAAAGCCCATAATTTGGTCCCTTTGGGGAAAAGAAAAGTGGCTTTCCTAAGTGGGATTTCTCCCTCACAATTTTTTAAGTGGCCCGAGAAAATCATTTTTATAATTTTTTGGGTCATGCTGCTTTGAAAAGCAGCAATACTTCAGGTCCCATTTTAAAAAAATGGGTTTTTTCTAACAGGGCTTTGTTCTTCACAAATTTACCAAATTTGGGTTAAGGGTCATGCTTTTTAATTTTTGGGGGGATTTTGCTGTGACTGCAGCTATAATAAGGTCCTTTTTTCTAAAAAATGTTGTTTCTAAAAGACATTTGTTCTTTTACAAATTTTCAAGAGTGGCTCAAGGGTGATGGTGCGGCAGAAACAGGAATAGGTAGGACACTGTTAATGGACAATATTGAAAAATGACTTGTTTTTGCAGATTTTTAACTTGTATCACCCCTTTTTTGAGACAACCTTTAATACAATAAAAAAAAAGAGAAAAAAGACAGGGTAGGTTTCCATTATTTTAAAAATGTGTTTTCTAGAATTAAAGCACTAAAAAAACTTGCATGTACAAAATAGTGTTAAAAAAATTCCCTTGAATTGTACAAGGGAGGTACGGGAAAAACTTGCCCAGAGGTAGGTTATTCAGAGGAATGGTGTAGGAGACGGACAGGAAAAGTACAGGGGGCCCTTTATCCAGCACGTTGAGTAAAATGAGAAAAAGAATCCAAAGAAAAAGGGCACTGGGGTAACAGGAGCTTTAAACCCACCGTAAAGCTCAATTGGCCCAACTCATCGGGGGGGAAAGGCTACCCGGTATTGATGGTAAGGGGGTGGAGTTCTCACACTTCCGCTTCCGCATCTGCTTCAGCCGACAGTTTTCGTTGCTGGTCATCAGGGCTTTTTTAAACCCTGGTGTTAAAAATGAGGGGACGCCACCCGGGGTTTTCCCCGACCCACTGTAACCCCGGCCCTGGGTCATGTGTGGCAGGAAGTTTTGTAAGCCCAGAAAAACAAAATTTGGGGGTTAAAAGGGATCCTTTTTCGGCACTTTTTAAAATGTGGGGGTCGGGGTTTTGGGGGCTCAGTGGGGCCCAGGAAGGTATAGTAAAGTCGTGAAACTAAAATGGGGGTTGAAAGCCCCTTTTTTGGGGGCACTTTTTTAATGTGGGGGTCATGCAGGTTTGGGGCTCATGTGTGGCCATGACAGGTATGTCAATGTCCAGTGAAACTAAAATGGGGGTTTGAAAGACCCCTTTTTTCCGGCACTTTTTAAAGGGGGGGTCATGCGGGTTTGGGGTCATGTGTGGCCCAGGAAGGTTTAGTCAATGTCCAGTGAAACTAAAATGGGGGTTTGAAAGATCCTTTTTCCGGCACTTTTTAAATGTGGGGGTCGCGGGTTTGGGGTCATTTTGCGTTCCAGGACGGGGATTTTTAATGCCCAGTTAAGAAATGGGGTTCAAATCATATCCCTTCTGTCACTTTTTAATTTGTGGGTGATGCGGTTTAAGGGTCAGGCTGTGGTAAAAGCAGGATGTAAATGGTCTGTGACTTTTTTTCGTGATTTTTTTAACCAAAGTGTGTTTCCCAAAAATGTTGCACGTATCCATTTGACTGTTGGGATGTTAATTTCAGCTTCTCCGCCTTTGTTTGGGTGAATAATGAAGGTGTTGTTGCTCCCATGATTTAATGGGCATGCGTTTTTCGATGTCCTATCGAAAAACCTTATCGATAGCGGCGACTATCGACTATCGACGATCTCGTTGCCCAAAGCAACGCTCAACACTATACAAGGCCCGTTTTTTAAGGGTTTTTTAAAATTTAGCGAACTTTACATTTGTCTAAAAATGCCGTGCCCTGCCACTTTTGGGAAAATCATCCAAAAATTTTGGTCTCATTTTAAAAAGTAGCCTAGCATTATTTTCTGTCTGTAAACGAACAGTGTATCGTCTTTTTTCCCTCTATTTTTGATTTAATCAGTTCTGCCGTGCTAGAAAAAGCGCACACGTTTAGTTAGGATGTATGGTATTGGTGCCAGCTTCGCTTTACCCATTACAAAAACAACTGGAATTTGGTCTTTAAGGTCATTCATTCTGAGAAAGCTATCAATTTTTTTTATGAAGCTCACGAGTATACAAGTTCGGGAACATCTCCAGGAGGGGGTGAGAGCATAGTCTAGATAGTGTAGATTAGACAAATTTTTAAAGAGTCTCCCATGCTATCCATAACACCCCTTTTTCCCCGGGGGAAGTGTAGAATCCCCTTCAATTTTTTTGAGTTAAATCTCTGAGGAGGTCTTCCTTGGATGGACAGGGGGTGCTGGGAAACCCCAATGGATCGTATAGATATTACGGTAGATAGGAACCATGTCTTGTGAAGGGGTTTGCTCTTGAAAAATAAAAGGGGAGTTTGGGTCCCCGTTGAGCCTTTGGCTGCATAGGTATAGGCTTTCACCCAAATCTAATCTTTCAAAAAACCTGGTGTGATTTGAGTGGGGAAGGCCCCCCATGACAAATTTTCTGTTGATGTATCTTTTGCAGTCTGAGGTTTGAACAGGGAGTTACTTTGGGTTCTTTTGAGTAGACTGATTGCAGCTTTGGTGAAAGGGGGTGACTTTAGGCCTCATCTAAAAAGACATTTCTCAAAAAATGTCTGTCTTTTCCACCCGCCCCTTTTATACGGCAAAAGGCAGCCAATTCCCCTCGATGCCCCAAACCCGTCCTGGCTGGGTGGGAGAGAAAATCCCTGTTCGGAGAGGAAGGGAGCCCTTTGACGCCCATTACTATTCTGGGGATGTTACATTGATGACTTGTTTTGTTTAGGGCATAGTGACACAATTTTTTTAAATTATGACGTTTTTTTGCTATGGCAGGGTACACAAGTATTTTTGTTGATTTTTTGGGATTTCCTGAACAAAAATATTGGGGGAATGCATTTCACTTTTTGAATTAAGGTGAAAGTGAGATTTAAATTTTTCCTAAAACAGGACGAAATAATAAAGATATGCCCCCAAATTTTTTCCAAAAGTGGGAAAGTATCCCCCCACCTGCATTGGGGAAAGTTATATAAAAGGGGCGGGTTTTTTAAAAAATTAAAAGGGGAAAATTTTCCCAAATTTTAAGGATTTTCTTTAAACCCGGGAAAAATCCTTGCGTAACGGTTCCTTTTACATGGGTTTTACTGGATGCATTTCTGGGGATCAGCATATCAACATGCAAATAGTAGCAACAGATCCAGTTTACTGAATGTGAGTAACAAACCCAAAAAGGAGGAATCATGTGACAGGTTTTGAATCATAGGTACATATGATGACTTTTCTGGGGGAAGTTAGAAAGATACTTGAGAAACATTGGGACATTTTGAGGGATGATGAATAATTACAGACGGTTCTATCCAAAAGGACTGGGTTTTAAAGGGAACAGAAAAAAGGGTTTTTAGTTCGATTAGAAATTTGGGAAGGGGGGAAGACTTTGAACCGCACATCCTCACACTATACTTTTAATTTACATATATATAATTCTTTTCAGCAAAATTTTAAAAAACATGAACGGGTTTTTTCTTAGTATACTTTTTGATCAAAATGTATAGGCCCCTTGCCACTTCACGGTGACCCCTATAAAGTGGGTCCCTACCTAAAAGGGGGTAATTTCTTTCATGGGGCCCCACCCAAGCAAAAACCCCAAAACAGATGAGGGGCACAGGTTTAGTGGGCCCCCCCGCACCACTGTGCCTGACCCAAACCCCCCGACTTGGGTGCACCACCTCACCAGCACGCATCAAAAACGAATTTGGGGCCCCACAGCCCACCACCAAAAATAGAAAAAGGGAGACAGCTTTGTTTGTTTTGAAAACCTTTAAGTTTGTGAGTTCGGGTTTGAATTTTTTCGAAATTGAAACCCAACTTTTTAAACCCCAAATTTAAAATTATGGGGGAAGATGTTTTGGTTTATTTTTTTTTACCATAAGGTGAGAAGCTGAAATTACCATCAATAACAGTAAACAGGAAATTTGTGGAACAAAAATTAGTGGAAAGAAAAAATTTTGACTTAAGGGGGACATGTTGAACGGCCTTTTTGCCTTTTTTCCCGCACCTCACCCGGGGAATCCCCTATTGGATAAGGGATGCGTGTTAGGCCCCCAAACGTTCGCCCCTTTCGGCTGCGCCTCACTTGAAGGGGGTTTCAAAGGGGGGGTGGGGCGTTTTCCCGGGGGGGAAGCAGCGCGCTCGGAAAAAATCGAGGCATGTACGACGGGGGGGGGTCAGCAAAGTGGGGGCGCATTGCAAAGGCCGCCAGCTCCAAGGCCCGACCTGGTTGATTCTGGGGCTAAATGATCCGGCGGAGGCGAAAATTTAAAGCCCAGAACGGAACATGAGGGGAAACGCCGTGCGGCCTTGGGGGTATGAATAAAAAAAAAAAATCACTTTTTTTAGGGTTTAAAAAAATTTTAAAAAAAAGAGGTGAAAACCCTTAAAAAATTTTATCCCCAAAACCTGATGTAGGCCCGGGGGCGGCCCACAAAAAGGTTCCCTTAGGGTTTTTATTGATTAAGTTTTATAGAAGGTTTCAGCTCTTTTTCAAAAAAATTTTAAAAAATTTATTTTACCTAAAAAAAATGGGTTTTTTTAATTTATACTCCATGGCCCGCACGGGCGCTGAGAGCCGAATTTTTATAGCATTAACCCCTTTTCCATAGACTACAAAAGGGCAAATAGCTCGCGCCCCCCTTTATTGGACGGGGTTTGCCAAGGGCCCGCTAGTCAACCAAAACAGCTCTTTTCTGCATTTTTAATGTTTTTTTTGAAGGGCCGGGTTTGATTTTGATTGGTCAAACTTTCCATAGGTTTTAATGGGGCACTGTCGCTCCTTTTTCTGATTGGCCCGGATTGCCAAGCCCCCGCTAGCTCAAACCCAAACGTCTTTTCTGCCTTTTTACTGTATTTTGAACTGTCCCGCCTTTTATTTTTTATTAGTCAATACTTTCCATAGGTTTTTAATTTTGGGCACTGTCGCTCCTATTCTGATTGGCTGTTTTCTGCCCAAACCCAAAGGGGAAGAAACTTACAGAAATTTTAATTATGTATTTCTCGGCAATTTTCAATATCCCAAAATTTCCCCCGTAGCGCCCATTTTTAATTTTTTGGGAAAGGTTTTTTTTATGTATTTTTTTGTAGGTTTGAGCTCTTTTTCAGAGAAATGTTTTACGCTTTATAAAAGGACGATTTTTTGATTCATATCCATGCCGCAGGACATCTTTATGATTTTCTCGCTGTTTTCAGCCTGTCTAGAAATCGGAATACATTGTTAGGCGCAGTCCACACACTGCGCCTAAGTCCCGCACTGCACCCCACACACTGGCGAGGCGCGGTGAACTTTTAACCGCATGTTATTGTAGGCGCACCTCCTCGGACGGCGATTATTAGGCGCAGTCCCGCACTGCGCCTAAGTACCCGCACTGCGCATCAACACACTGGAGAGCGGCGGCCGGACTTTACACCGCATGTATGAGAGCACCTCAGCACCGACATTCATGCGGCACAAATTTCGCCGGAAAACTTGGTGGAAACATGCGCTCGAGAGTAGGCGAGATTCTAACATTTCGCCTAAGAGTGACTGACAAAAAATTGAGAGGTAAATTACTTCATTCCTTTCAATGGCTATGAAAGATGAGGACAAGCTTGCAAAGCAGGGGAGCGTCGCTATAGGAGGTACAGCGGTAGCAGATGCTACGGGGCTCTGCATTCCTAGGAGGACCAAAAGCCCCTCACAGTGCTTGCGAAAAATCTATCGGCCCTTGAACTTTTCAACCTTTTTGCTCATTCAGGCTTCAAAGATAAAGATATAAAAGTAAATTTTTTTTGTGAAGAATCAACATGTCGGGACAAAATTGTGAAGTGGAAACAAAATTTATTGTATATTTTAAGAATTTTGTAAAAATAAAAAATGAAAAGTGGGGGGTGCAAAATTATTCGGTCTCCCTTAAGTTAATACTTTGTAGAGCCACCTTTTGCTGCAAATTACGCTGACATGTCACTGGGGGGATGCTCTCTATCAGTTGAAATTCTTGCCCATTCTTTTGGAAAACAGCTCGAGCTCAGTGAGGTTGGTCATGGAGTGCAGTTGGGAACAAAAGTTTTCAGCTCTTTCCTCAATTCGTTGATTGGATTCAGGTCTGGACTTTGACTTGGCCATTCTAATACATGGGACATTTATTTTGTGAGCCATTCCGTTGTAGATTTTGGCTTTATGTGTTGGGATCATTGTTTATTGGAAGATAATTCTCCGTCCCAGAGTCAGTTCTTTTAATGGACTCCAAACAGGTTTTCTTCCAGAAGATCTGCATTTAGTTCCATCCATCTTCCCAACAATTTTTCCAGCCTTCCCTTGTCCCTGCTGAAGAAAAGCAGGTCCAAACCATGATTGCCGCCACCCACCATGTCTGACAGTTGGATGGTTTGTTCAGGGTGACTGGAAAAGGTGAGGAATGTGTTGCTTTACGCCAACATATAGTTTTGCATTGTGGCTAGAGATGTGGGAATTGATTCTAACGAAGTGGAAATTCGTTTAAGAATTTCAGGAAAACTTAGGTTCTGAAACGAAGTCGAAGTTTGGGGGACTTTGGTGTGAACGAAGTGTGGCTTTGATTGATAAAATGCAGCGAGCACATCGCGTTACATGGGGCAAAGAATCTGGGAGGAAGAAGGCATAGCCTGCATGACATGTGCAGAGATGGAAAGCCCAATCAGAGAACGGTGGTTTGTGATGTCACCGACTATATAAGTCGGGGCCGACGATGGGAGCATCATACATTCACTGTACTGATTAGGGAAGGTGCTGCGCGGCTGCTTGTGATAGCTGATTACTAAAGAAACTCATTTTTATACTGCGATTTTTTGGGGGGTGTCTTATCTTTGTTTCTCAGAGGACTGCTTCTCTTAACGTTTCTATTTCTGATTTGTGGGGTATGATCTGAAGTCAGTGGTGTGTCCAGTGCAGCTGCATATACATTTTAATACTATTGCTCACAGCACCTTGACAATCCAAGGGTGTAACTATGCCTGTTCTCAGTTGTATTCATTTAAAGAAACAGCGTTTTTACAATACAAAGATCACTTCATTTTAGGCTGCTCAATCTTTTGAGTAATTTACTCCCAGGGTTAATTAAAGCGTTGTTCTGCTGCTGTGGTGACTAAAAGAAAACGTTATTTCACTGCCAAAAAGACATTTTTTCTGTAGGCATATTTCACAAGCGAAGGTTAATTACAAGTTTTCCTTTTGTTGGGTAGCGTAGAAAACACGCCGTTGTAACACGCTACAAAGCTCGTAGTTTTTGGTTGCTCAATTCTTTTGCTTAATTAACACCAGGGGGTTAAATTAAGTGTTGTTCTGCTGTTGTGGTGACTAAAAGAAAACGTTTATTTCACAGCAAAAAGACTTTTTTCCTGTAGCATATTCACAAGCGAAGGTTAAATTACAAAGTTTTCCTCTTGTTGTGTAGCGTAGAAATACACGCATTGCAACACGCATACAAAAACTCGTAGTTTTGGTAGTCAATTCTTTTGCGCAATTTACATCAGGGGTTAATTAAGCGATTGTTCTGCTGCTGTGGTGACTAAAAGAAACGTTTATTTCACCGCCAAAAAATACATTTTTCCTGTATGATTAATCACAAGCGAAGGTTATTTTCAAGTTTTAAGCTTGTTGTGTAAGCGTAGAAATCAAGCATTGTAAACAAGCATACAAAGCTCGTAGTTTTTGGTTGTCAATTCTTTTACGTAAATTTACATCCAGGGGTTAATTAAGTGTTGTTCTGCTGCTGTGGTGACTAAAGAAAACGTTTATTTCACCGCCAAAAGACATTTTTCCTGTAGCATAATTCACAAGCGAAGGTTAATTAACAGTTTCCTTTTGTTGTTGGTAGCGTAGAAAAACACGCTATTGTAACAAGCTAAAAGCTCATAGTTTTTGGTTGCTCAAATTCTTTGCGCAATTTACATCCAAGGGTTAAATAAGTATTTTCTGAGTTGTTAATCAAAAAAAGAAATTTTATTTTTCACTCCCACAAAAAATTTCTGTAGCAAATTATATCCGAAGGGTTAATTAAGCCTTTTTGTTTTTATATTCATAAAATACACAATTTTTTAAAAGGGTAAACAAGTAAATTTTTCCTGCCCATTTGTGAGCCAATTTTATATCCAAGGTTACCCAACTTTAGGGGGTTAATTTTTGGATCAAAAACAGGGTGTTTTTATCAATACAATATCTTCTCAAACGCATTTTCAGCTTTTTCCACACTTTCTTTTTGGGATTCAGGTCGGGACTTTGACTTCCCCATTCAACACCGGGACATTTATTTGAGCCATTCCCGTTGTAGATTTTCTTTATTTTGGACTTGTCTTATTTTTTACCCAAACATACTTTGCATTTGGCAAAGGAGGGGAATTTGTTTCTAACAAGGAATTCTTTGAATTTCGGGAAAATTTCGGTTTTAAATGAATTTAATTTGGGGGGTATTGGGGTGAACAAAGTGTTTTTTGATTGATAAATGGCTGCGACACGGCTTACAGGGGCAAAAAACCCGGGGAGGAAAAGGGATACCTGCGACATTGCAAATAACCCAATCAAAACGGGGGATTCTGTGAGTCACCACACTATATAAGCCCGGGGCGACGCTGGAGTCATACCGCTCCACTGTAGTTTAGGGAAGGGTGCTGCCGCGGCTGTTTTGTGAATGACCTGAAGTTAATTACAATTTTCCTTTTGTTGTGTAGCTAGAAAACACCAATTGAACAAGCTAAAAAGCTCGTATTTTTTTTTGCCAATTCTTTTGCGCAATTTACTCCAAGGGTTAAAAATTTTTTTTCTCAATGTATCATAAAAAAAATTTTTTTTTCACCCCCACAGAAAAAATTTCTGTAGCAAAATTCATTCCGAAGGTTAATTAAGCCTTTTGTGCTTTTATATTCATAAAAACCACAGAGTTTTTAAATACATAAAAGTCAATTTTTCCTCCCCATTTGTGACGAATTTTTATACCAAAGGGGCCCCCCCAACTTCTTAGGGGTTTTCTTTTGGGAGTCAAATACGGGGGTTGTTTTATCATATACAAATCTTCACAAACAGCATTTTCAGCTCTTTCCAACCTTTCTTGATTGGGATTCGTCGGGACTTTGACTTGGCCATTTAACACCGGGCATTTATTTGTAGCCATTCCGGTTAAACTTTGTTTTATTTTTGGATAATTGTCTTATTGAAATAAACTCCGCCCCAGTTCGTTTTTAGGGACCCAACATTTTCTTCCAAATATCCTGCATTTAGTTCCATTCATCTTCCATAAATTTTTTTACCACTTCCCTGTCTCTGCTGAAAAAAAGCAGTAAAACCCTGATGCCGCCCCACCATTTGAAAAAGGGGGGGTGTGTTCATATAGCTTTGCTTTTACCCCAAAACTATCTTTTGCTTTGGGCTAAGATGGGCGAATTGTTCTAACAAAATGGAATTCTTTTAGAATTTCGGGAAAACTGGGTTTTCTGAATGAATTTAAATTTGGGGTACTTCGTGAACGAAGGTTTTTTGATTGAAAAATGGGCTGCGAGCACAGGGCGTTACAGGGGCAAAAACTCTGGAAAAAGGATACCCTGCATGACATTCAAGATAACCAATAAAGGGAACCGGGGGATTCTTGACATCCCCGATATATAACCCGGGGCGCAACGGGGGAGCCATACCGCCTCACTGTACTGATTGGGGAAGGTGTTGCCGCCTGCTTGTGTTACTGACACTAAAGAACTGTTTTTAACAGTGATTTTTAGGGGGGGTCTCGTTGTCTCAGGACTGCTTCTCTTAAGTTTATTTCTGATTTGTGGGTATTGGGTCTAAATCCATGTGGTCCATCAACCTATACATTTTAATACTATGGGTCCCTACATTGAAATCCAAGGTTATCTAAGCCTGTTCCTGTTTTCATTTAAAAAAAGCGTTTTTTTAATACAAAATCATTTTTTTTTTGCCCTTTAATTTTTTTGTAATTTTCATCCAGGGTTAATTAAGCGTTTTTCCTGCTGTGTGACTAAAAAAAAGTTTATTTTACCGCCCAAAAAAGCATTTTTTCCCGAATAATTCACAAGCGAAGGGTTTAAATTCAATTTTCCTTTTTTTTTAGCGAAAAAAACCCATTGTAACCGCTAAAAACAGTATTTTTGGGGGTCAATTCTTTTTGCGCAATTTTCATCCAGGGGTTAATTAACTTGTTTTTCCGCTTTGGGACTAAAAAAAACATTCATTTCAACCCCCCAAAAAACTTTTTTCCCTTTGCATAATTCCAAGCGAAGGAAAATTTCAAGTTTTCCCTTTTTGTGTACGAGAAATTACGCCATTGTAACAAGCACAAACTCGGTTTTTTTGGTTGCCAATTTTGTGCGAATTTACATCCAGGGTTAAAATTTGTTTTTCGCTGCTGTGGGGGACTAAAAGAAAACTTTATTCACCCCCAAAAAAACATTTTTTCCGTAGCAAATTCACAACGAAGTTAATTACAAGTTTTTCCTTTTTTTGTGTGCGAAAAACACGCTATTGTAACAAACTACAAAGCTCGTTTTTTGGTTGCTCAATTCTTTTGCGCAATTTTTCATCCCAAGTTAACTAATATTTTTCTGCATTGTATCATAAAAAAATCTTTTTTTCACCCCCACAAAAAATTCTGTAGCATAATTCAATCAAAGGTTAATTAAGCCTGTTTTGGCTTTTATATTCAGTAAAATCACAGAGTTTTTAAACGGACATACAAGTCAAATTTTTCCCGCCCATTTTTTGGAGCCAATTTATATCCAAGGGGTTCCCAAGCTTCTTTGGGTTCTTTGGGGTT
>JAODAL010073195.1:0-14819 GCA_025379985.1 Phyllomedusa bahiana | reverse complement strand
TTCCGTCGTATTTCCGTTTCGGAATTTGTATCCTTTTTCATCAATGTGAAACGGATATTTAAGGGGACTGGTCTTGAGGGGGTTTACCCCTCCAAGAAGGGGGGGAGCCGAATCCAAAGCTTCGCATCGTGAAGCTTATTGGATTTTTGATAAAAAGTTCAACTTTTGGTCTTAATAAAAGAACAGATTTAATGTTACATTCTGCCTATTTTTTTGGGGTTCGTTTAGTTGATTTTCCTTTCCTTTATCCATTATCTTTTTATTAAATTTTGTATTCAACTCTGTCTGGATCACATTTTTTTTAAATTGCTCTGTGTTGGTTTACTTTTCTTATATATAAGTGTATTTGTGAGTTTGTCTTTATGCCATGAGGAAGGGCCCCGACCCCTGAAACGCGTTGGCGTTTTTTGTTTTGGATCGATGTGTTGACCCCTTTTGAATTTTTAATAAGAAATACGGTTTTTAGACGTGGCATCTTTCTATTTATTTTTGCTGTGTGTCCTCATTGTCGGGGCTTCATATGGGTGAGCGGGTATCCCTTCTCTTCTATTTGTAACCCCTAAAATTTTCCAATCTTTAATCTAATAAAATGAAAGGGATCACAGCAATAGTCGGGTTTCTCTGTGAAGAAAAGAATAATTTCGCTGAGCTGTTTGGACACAAGCAGGGCCGTCCTTCTGCTCTGGAGCTGGGGAACACTGGGCTGAACAGGAACGCTGTTTATGAAAAACGGGTCATGGATTTTTCCAGCCAATCGCAACCATACAACCCCAGTTGACCCACACACACTCCCCCTGTTATTCTGTAAGCTGATTTGCTGGCTGCCAAAATGACAGGAAGCGCCAAAATGGGCGATATTAATGATATGCAAGATTTAACCAAATTATCGCTGACAAAAAAAACCCCATAAAACGAAAAATACCGTCCCCGATTTCAACTTTTCGATAAAAATACTCAAAATACCTATGGGGGTTTTAAAAACCCCTATAAAAATTTTATTGGTATTTTTTTTTATTTTTAAAATTCGCGTAGCCGCTACGTTTTCCAAATAGGCTTTAAAATCAATCATAAGCTTTTCCCGGGTTTTTATGGAAAAGTAGGTGCCTGGGCTTATACTGGGGCGGCTTTACTCGAGTATATACAGTATGTATCTTTTTCAGACCCTTACATGTTGTTTAAAGAGATCATTTTGGTAAACATGGGTGCCCTAAAAAAATATGACATTAGATTAGCATAAGGCGGGGGCCTATTCGACCCCAGTTTGCCCCCCTTGTTTAGTTAGAATGTATCCCCAAGGAAAAAAATAACTTTCAAAAGGATAAGAGATAAAAAGGTCAATAAAAAAAGAAAGTTCTAAATCATAAAAATCAGAATACTCAAAAAAGTGTAGCCTTGATGCCCTTTGGGCTCAATCGACGTGTACAAGGACCGTCAAAAGACAACCCGAAGGGGAAATTTTTGAAATTTTGTCATAGTATTTTGATGGATAGAAATATTTAATCCAATATGTAAGATGTGGTGATTTTACAAAAGGAAAAGATTTTCTCCAAATATTGTGACAAAGGAGAAAAAGGATCAGTTGACGCCACGATCGGCCCGCCGGATGTTTTTTTTTTTTCCAAAAACCCTTTTTTATTTTTGGCAAGATATTAAAAAAACGGGGTAATAGGCTGTTCATTTACCAAAAAAGTGGATTTATCTATGATCCCTCTGGTGAGATATTGATCCAATATCCCTTGGACTTTAGATTTAATTCTAAAGATGGGGTCTCCAACAAGTGGGGTATATGTGGAAGTATCCGATAGTTGCCTCATGACTTCAGACATTATCTGCAAATTTTTTTCACCACAAAGCACCCCTTTTCAAAGGGTTTTTAAAGATGTTTTTGTCATTCTTAAAAACTTTATGCTCTGGTTTCACCAGGGTAAGATTCTATTAAGATGGGGCAAATTTCTCAAAAAATTTGATTGCCGGTTGCTGAATTTTGACAAATTTTATTTGCCCCCAATAAATTTGCGATGAAACCGTTTAAAAAAACCTATTTTTGGCTGCAGAGAGCCCGTAGGGTCTGTAGAACATTGTTCCATGCTTAAAAATTTCAGAAAGGGGGGTTTTTGGGTTTTTTTTTTTTTTTTTGGGCTTCATACTGCTGTGTTTTTGTATCACGCACTGACTGCCACCCCTCTTTGATTCGCTTCAAATCTAAAATTCCCCCGGGCACTTACGGGGGCAAAACTGCCAAAACCCGAAGCGGGAAGCAGCCGATTTAAAAGGGCATGGGGCGCCACTGGGAAAAAAAAAATCGCGGGCTAAGACCCAAACCTAGTGTCAAAGAAAAAACAGTCGTAGGTTACTGGACCCGGCATAGGTCTCAGTACAGTAAGGGGACGTCCAGCAGAAATCACTCCATGAGGCCAGAGTTTAAACCGTCTCAGAATATACAAACCTGTTCTGTAAACGCCGATACATGAGAGCCCCCCGAATGAGTGAGAGGGTGTCGGCAGTCTTTTTGGGTTTGATGGTCTTGATCTTTTCCCCTTTCCCTTTTCACCCGTCTGTCCGCTTTCAATCATTTAAATAACCCCCCGTTTTGCTAAACCCAAAAAACAAACAGGAGTTGATCGAAAACAGAGCCGACTAGTAAATGCGATATTTGCCTATCTTCTGTGTCCTGTATCCACTCCTGCTTTTGGCTAGACAATCCTGATCCTTCCCATTCCTTCTGACAGGTGAAAAGAAGGGAAAAACCAAACATAGTGGCAACGTCATAGTGTGGTGGAGGGTGGAAACAACATTAGACAGCGGTCACTTGGCAGCAGCATGAGTAGGCCACAGAGTGGCACAATGACAAATTCTGGAGGGGGCAGCAACATCAGGAGTCCACAAAGTGGCACAATGACATAGTGTGGAAATGACGTCATCAACAGCAGCAGCATGAGGTCAGAGAGTGGCACAATGACAAATTCTGGAGGTGGCACCAACAGGAGTAGGCCACAGAGTGGCACATTGACAGAGTGTGGAGGTCATGGCAGCAACAGCAGCAGCATAAGGTCAGAGAGTAGCACAATGACACAGTGTGGAGGTGACGGCATCAACAGCAGCAGCATGAGGTCAGAGAGTGGCACAATGACACACTGTGGAGGTCACGGCACCAGCAACAGCAGCAGCAGCAGCAGCATGAGGTCATAGAGTGGCACAATGACAGAGTGTGGAGGTGGATGGCAATACCAGTCCCTGGTAAAGATGGTGGTAGGCAGATGGAGCAACTGGCAGCAGATGTGTGGCATCAGGCAGGTGGCGGAATCAGAATAGTGGCTGAAGCAGGTAGTTTGAATTGAGATTAATTTCTCAAAGTTTTGGTGAGGCGCCATGGCTGATGTAATCTGATGCCTAAGGCATTGGTGTGTGGAAATCCTGGCCGATCCAAACGCCTGATTCATTTTGAAAAAGGCCCAGTCGCTCACATTTCCGGTGGACAAGCAGGTTCTCCTTGGGGGGAACGATGGCCCCCCCCGCACTGAACACCCCCTATGATGCCACACTACTGGCCGGGCAGGACAGGGTTCTCCACTGCAAACTCAGCAAGTTGCGGCCACACATCCAGTTTGCTGCCCAGTAGTCCCGCGGATCTTCTAACTGGGGTGGCAGAGTGCTGTCCAAGTAGGCCACCCCCTGTTGGTTCAGGGTCTGCTCCAGGCCCTTCTGCTGCTGGTGAGGCCTTCCTCACTAGGTGGGTGAGGAAGCTGTCACCACGACTCCGACTTAGGTTTGCTGATGGAGCTGGTACTGCTCCTACCCCCCCCCCCCCCCCACTTCCAACCAGCAGCCGTCAAAGTGGTACGTGAGCACTAAGGAACCCCCCGGTCACACCTGTCAGAGGATGGACCATGCTGCACAAAGGCAGCGGCCGACTTACTACGGAGGATTACTCTATAGTATTTGAGTTTATCCTCCCTCTCAGCAGCTGGAAAAAAGGCTCCAATTTTGGACCGGTAGCGAGGGTCCAAGAGGGTGGAGAGCCAGAAGTCATCCTTCTGCCGGATGGGACTATTCATTTTGTCACTAGCCAAGCAAATCAGCATGCTGTGGGCCATGTGCGCAAGTGACTCTAAGGGACTCCCTTCCTCCATCTCCACTGTATACTGCCACGGTGCTTGGGGGTCATCTGCCTTGTCTTCCTCATCTCCATCTACCTCCTCCAGCTGCTCCTGCTCCTCCTCTCCTGTCACCTGGGTAGAAAAAACACTCATTTCACCAGACAATGATTGTGCTCCAATGTCCTTGTCCTCCTCCTCCTCCTCCTCCTCCTCCTCCAGTTCAGTCCCCACTGGACTCGTGGCAGTGTCAGCATCTGTTCCAGGACATGAAGCAGTGGAATGACGTTATTCATCCCGTAGTCCTGGCAACTGACAAATAATGTCTCCTCCTCAAACGGCCTAAGCAAACGGAAGGTGTCATGCATGAGCTGCCACTGGCTGACATCAAAATTACACAGCGGAATACTCCTGTCCGCCTGGATCATCAAAAAAATTTTAATGGCCTTTCTCTGTTCATACAGTCGGTCCAACATGTGCGGATTGGAATTCCAACGGGTGGAAACATCGCATATCAGTGTGTGTTGGGGGAGGCCGTTCTGTAGCTGCAACTTGAGGAGGGTGTACCTGGCTTTGTAGGAATGGATGAAGTGTATGCACAGTTTCCTGGCCGTTTTCAGAATGTTCTGAAGATCGGTGGAAGACTTCAGGAACCTTTTCACAACCAAATTGAACACGTGTGCCATGCAGGGCGCATGAGTCATCCCTCCTCGGAACAGCGTGGACACCATGTTCCCCCCATTGTCAGTTACCATGGTTCCGATTTGCAGTTGGCGCGGAGAAAGCCACACATCGATTTCTTGCTGCATGACGCGGAACAGTTCCTCCCCTGTATGACTTTGTTCGTCTAGACAAGCCAGGTGTAGAACTACGTGACATCACTGTGCCCTACACATGTGGTATGATGGAGCAGCACTTGTGAAGGCTTAGATGGTGGTGGAGGAGGAGGAGGCAGATATTAGCGCAGGAGCAGCAGTTTGACAACGTGGAGGAGAAAGCGGCGTCTCCTGTCCAAGTAGTTGGTGTGGCTGGGCAGGAAGCACATTCACCCAAGCTGACGCCCTCTTCTCCTGACGATGATGAAGCCCTTGCCTCACCCGGCTCCCAAGTGCGGTCGGCTACATCATCATCTATTTGTGTTTCATCGTCACTGCTGTCCTCATCCCCGGTCTTGGTAAGGCAGAGCTGACCCCTCACAACATAAACCTCCCATGCCACTCTCCACATATATACTTTGCCGCCTACTGCAAGAAGCAGGGGATATTGGCCCCATTTCTTTGCTGCCAAGTAGCTGCTGACTGCCCTCCTCAAATTGTTCATCCTCGCTATATAGTGGCTCTGAGCCCAGACCACATAGTGATCTATGCTGAGGGAAAGGGATGGGACAGAGGCGGGTTGAGGACAGGTGAGGGCGCTGACCGCTCCCGGGACCATGCCAACTAAGGGTTGTGTGTCTGACGTTCCACCGACTCTTAACTGGGGTTGTCAGATGTCAATTGGGAGTGGAAAGTGGATGACCCATGTCAACCAATCAAGTACCATTGGGTTGCCTGAAACAACACACGGCGTCTAATGACAGCGGCTGTTGTGGGCCTATACGAGTGATCCCCCCTGCTAGCGAGTCCCCTATGCTGTGTGCGACTGGGCACTGGTATGTTTGTGCCAGACTTGCCACTAGCAGGTGAAGAGCCCTGCTCCACTCTATGTCTGACCATTACTGTTTGTTCTAAAATGCACAGAAATTGTTTGATGAAGATCATCTGTTTATGATAATTACACACCTGTATTTTGAATCCATAATGAACCAGTAACAAGCTTGGTAACACTTGGATATAAACTGTGCGCTCCACAACAGGGCAGGAAAATTTATTGTATGATGCGTTTAATAATCTGTGTATTTTACTGAATATAAAAGGCTCAAACAGGCTAATTAACCTTTGGAATATGTTTATGCTACAGAATTTCTCTGTGGCGGTGTTGAAAAACAAGGTTTTCTTTTCTGAGTAAAAACTGCAGGATCAACACTTAATTACCACTGGATGGTAAATTGCGCACAAAAGATTGAGCAGCCACAAAACTTATAGCTTTGTAGGTATGTTACAATTGCGTGTTTTCTACGCCTACAAAACAAGAGTAAAATTTTTAATTAACCTTCGCTTGTGAATTAGGCTACAGGATAATTGTTATTTTTTGAAGGTGAAAAGACGGTTTCTTGGAGTCACCACAGCAGTATAAAAACCAATGCTTTAATTAACCACTGGATGTAAATTTGCGCAAATAAGAATTGGCCAGCCACAATACTACTAGCTTTGTAGCATGATACATTGGTGTTTCTCAACGCTACACAACAGAAGAAAAAATTGTAATTAACCTTAGAACTTTGTGAATTATGTACGGGAAAATTGTAATTTTTGGCGGTGAAAAAGACGGTTTTTTTGTCACCACAGCAGAAAAACAACGCTTAATTAACCCCTGGATGTAAATTGCCCCAAAAATTGAGAAACCAAACAAACTATGCTTTGTAGGGTGTTAAAATTTGCGTGTTTTCTAGCTACACAACAAGAGAATAAATTGTAATTAACCTTCGCTTATTGAATTAGGTACAAGGAAAATTGTTATTTTTTGGCTGTGCAAAAGACGGTTTCTTGGAGGTCACCACAGGCAGAAAATCACAACGAATTAATTATCCCCTGGATTTAAGTTGCGCCCAAAGATTGAGCACAAGCACAAACTAATAACTTTGTAGCGGGTTACAAATTGGTGTTTTCTATGCTACACAGCAAGAGAAAAAATTGTAATTGTACCTTCGCTTTGTGAATTATGGGAAGGAAAATTGTTATTTTTGGCTGTGAAATAGACGGTTTCTTGGATGTCACCACAGCAGGAGAACAACGCGAATTAACCCCTGGATGTAAATTGAGCAAATAGATTTGAGCAGCACAAACTACTAGTTTGTAGAGTGTTACAATTGCGTGTTTCTATGCTACACAACAAGGATAAATTTTTAATTAACCTTGCTTGTGCATTAGGATACAGGAAATTTTATTTTGTGTCGTGAAAAAAGACGGGTTTCTTGGAGTCACCACAGCAACCAGAAAAACAACGCTTAAATAACCCCTGGATGTAAATTGCGAAAAAAGAATTGAGCAGCCACAAATACTAGCTTTGTAGATGTTACAAATTGTGAGGTTTTCTACGACTTACACAACAAGAGAATATTTGTTAATTACCTTCGCTTGTGAATTAGGCTACAGGAAAATTGTATTTTTTGGACGGTGAAAAAAGACGTTTCTTGGATAGGTCACCAAGCAGCCAGAAACAACAACGCTTAATTAAACCCCTGGATTTAAGTTGTAGCAAAAGAATTGAGCTGCCACAAACTACTAACTTTGTTGCTGTGTTACAATTGCGGTTTTCTATGCTACCCAACAAGAGAAATAATTGTAAATGAACCTTTGCTCTGTGAATTATGGTACAGGGAAAATTGTAATTTTTGGCGGTGGAAAAAGACGGTTTATTTTTGTCACCACAGCAGATCAACCAACACTTATTAACCCCTGGATGTAAATTGCGCGCAAAAGATTGAGGCGCCAAAACTTTACTTGATTTGTAGGTGTTACTCAATTGTGTGTTTTCTTCGCTACACAAGCAAGAGAAAAAAATTGTAATTAACTTCGCTTGTGTGAATTATGGGACAGGAAAATTGTTATTTTTGGCTGTGAAAAAAAAAAAGAACGGTTTATTGGAGTCACCACTAGAAGAGAACAACGCGAAATTAACCCCTGGATGTAAGTTGGCGCAATAGAATTGAGCAGCACAAACCTAACTTGCTTGTAGATGTTACTATTTGCGTGTTGTCTATGCTACACAATAAGAGAAATAATTTTTAATTAACCTTGCTTGTGAATTAGGGCTACAGGGAAAAATTTTATTTTGTGTCGTGAATAAGACGGTTTTATTGGAGTCACCACAGCTGAAAAACGACGCTTAATTAACCCATGGATGTAATTGCAGACTAAAAGACAAGAATTTGAGCAGCACAAACTACTAGCTTTGTAGCATGTTACAATTGTGTGTTTTCTACGCTACACAAACAATGAGTAAAATTTTTAATTAACCTTCGCTTGTCGAATCTAGGCTACAGGAAAATTTTATTTTTTGGCGGTGAAAATGGAAGGTTTATTGGAGTCACCACAGCAGAAAAACATAGCATAATTAAAACCCCTGGAGTAAATTGCGCAATAAGTATTGAGCAGCCTCATACTACTAGCTTTGTAGCGTTTTACAATTGCGTGTTTTCCTACGCTACCACAAAAAAGAGAATCTATTGTAATAAACCTTTGCTCGTGAATTATGCTACAGGAAAAATGTAATTTTTGCGGTGAAAAAAGACGTTTATTTTTGTCACCACAGCAGAAAAACAACACGCTTTTAATTTAACCCCTGGTGTTAAAATTGCACAAAAAGAATTTGAAGAAGCAAAAACTTTAGCTTTGTAGAATGTTACAATTGCGTGTTTTCTAGCTACACAACAAAAGAGAAAAAAAATTGTAATTAAACCTCGCTGTGAATTAGGTACAGGTAAATTTATTTTTTGGCGGTGAAAAAGACGGTTTATTTTTTTCACCACAGCAGAAAAAAAAAGTTAATAACCCCTGGATTAAATTGCGCAAAAAATTGGGGGCCCCACAAACACATTTTGAAAGGGGTTACAATTGGTTTTTTTTCTACGCTACCAACAAGAAAAAAATTGTAAAAACCTTCGCTTGTAAATTTAATGTAAAAGGAAAATTGAAAATTTTTTGGTGGGAAAAAACGGTTATTTTTGTCACCACAGCAGAAAAAAAAACGCTTAATAAACCACTGGATGTAAATTGCACAAAAGAATTGAGAGCCACAAAACTACTAGCTTGTGTAGCGTGGTTACAATTGTGTGTTTTCTACGCTACACAAAAATTAAAAAAATTACAAAAATTGTAATTAACCTTCGCTTGTGAATTATGGTACAGGAAAAATTGTAATTTTTGGCGGTGAAAAAGACGGTTTATTGGAGTCTCCACAGAGAAGACTACGCGGTTATTAACCCATGATGTAAATTGCCCGCAAAAAGAATTGAGCAGCCAACAAACTACTAGCTTTTTTACGTGTTCAAAATTGTGTGTTTTTCTACGCTACACAACAACGAGAAATAAATTGTTAATTACCTTTGCTTGTGAATATGCTACAGGGAAAATATTAATTTTTGGTGTGAAAAAGACCAGTTTATTTTTTTGTCACACCACAGCAGAAAAAACTTCAACGCGTAATTAACCCGATATTGGATGTAAATTGCGCAAAAGATAATTGAGCAGCCACAACTACTAGATTTGTAGCGTGTTACAATGCATTGTTTTCCATGTACTCGAAACAAAGAGAAATTTTTTTAATTAAACCACTTTGCTTGTGAATATATGCTACAGGAAAAATATTTAATTTTTGGCGGGTGAAATAGACAGTTTTTTTTTGTCTCTCCACAGCAGAAAATACATATCGCGTAATTTAACCCCTGGATGTAATTGCGCAAAGATGATTGAGCAGCCACAAAACTACTGCTTTGTAGCGTGTTAGAATTGGTGTTTTCTACGCTACACAACAAGAGAAAAGTTTTTAATTAACTTCGCTTGTGGAATTAGGCTAAAGGAAAAATTGTATTTTTTGGCGGTGAAAAATAGACGGTTTTTGGGAGTCACCACATCAGAAAAACATAAGCTTAATTAAACCCCTGATGTTAAATTGCGCAAAAGAATTGAGCAACCACAAACTACTAGCTTTGTAGCTTGTACAATTGCGTGTTTTCTATGCTACACAAACAAGGATAAATTGTAATTACCTTCGCTTGTGAATTATGTACAGGAAATTTGTAATTTTGGCGGTGAAAAAAGACGGTTTCTTGGAGTCACCACAGCTAGAAGAAACAACGCGTTATATTAACCCTGGTGTAAATTTGCAAAAAAAGAATTGAGCAGTCACAAACTACTTAGCTTTTGTAGACGTGTTACAAATTGTGTGTTTTCTACGCGACACAACAACAGAAAAATATTGTAATTAATAACCTTCGACTTGTGAGTTATGATACAGGAAAATGTAATTTTTGGCGATGAAAAAAGACGGGTTATTTTTGTCACATCAGAGAAAAAACAACGCTTAATTAACCCTGGGATGTAAATTGCCAAAAGAATTGAGCAGCCACATACTATAGTTTGTCGTGTGTTAAAATTGCGTGTTTTCTACTCTACGCAACAAGAGAATAATAATTGTAATTAAACTTCGCTTGTGATTTTAGGCTGCAGGATAAAATGTATTTTTTGGCGGTGAAAAAGACGGTTCTTGGAGGTACCACAGCAGAAGAACATCGCCCCAATTAACCCCTGGATGTAAATTGCGCAAAAGAATTGAGCAGCACAAACTATAGCTTTGTCGCGCTCGTGTTAAAATTGCGTGTTTTCTAAGCTACACAACAGAGAAAAATTGTAATGACATGCTTGTGAGTTATGGAACAGGAAAATTTAAATTTTTGGCGGTGAAAAAGGGGGTTTCTTGAGTCACCACAGCAGAAGAAATGCGAATTAATCCCTGGAGTAAATTGCGCAAAGAATTGAGCAGCCAAAAACTACTAGCTTTGTATCGTGTTAAAATTGCGTATTTTCTACGCTTACACAACAAGAGAAAAAATTAAATGTAATTAACCTTCGGCTTGTGATTTATGGACAAGGTAAATTTTAATTTTTGGCGGTGAAAAAGAGGGTTTCTGAGTACACCACAGCAGATGAAACAAACGCGTAATTTCCCCCTGATGTAATTGCGCAAAAGAATTGAGCAGCCACAAACTACTAGCTTTGTTAGCGTGTTATAATTTTTAGTCGTTTTCTACGCTACACAACAAGAGAGAAATTTTTAATTAACCTTCGTTGTGAATTAGGCTCAGGAAAATTGTATTTTTGGGCGGTTAAAAATACGGTTCTTGGGGTCAACCAGCGAAAAACCAAGCTTAATTTACCCCTGGTTGCTAAACATTGCGCAAAAGGAATTGAGCAGCCACAAACTACTTGCTTTATAGGTTTTACAATTGCGGTCTTCTACGCTAACACATCAAGAGAAAAGATTGTAATGTACCTTTGCTTGTGAATTATGCTACAGAAAAATTGTAAAATTTGGCGGTGAAAAAGAAGGTTACTTGGAGTCACAACATCAGAAGAACAACGAGTAATTAACCCTGGATTGTAAATTGCGCAAAAGAATTGAGCAGCAACCAAAAATACTAGCTTTGTGCGTGTTAAAATTGCGTGTTTTCTACGCTTACACAAACAGAGAAAAAAAATGTAATTAACCTTCGCATTGTGAATTATGGAACAGAAAAAATTGTAATTTTTGGCAGTGAAAATGAGGGTTTCTTGGAGTCACCACAGCAGAGAACAAGCGTATTTAACCCCTGGTGTAAATTGCGCAAAAGAATTGAGCAGGCCAAAACTACTAGCTTTGTAGGTGTTACAATTGCGTGTTTTCTACGCTACAAATCAAGAGAAAAATTTTAATTAAACTGTCGATTGTGAATTAGGCTACAGCAAAAATGTATTTTTGTGGCGGTGAAAAAGCGTTTATTTTTGTCACCACAAGCAGAAAAACAACGCTTAATAAAACCTGGGATGGAAAAGTGCGCAAAAGAATTGAGCAGCCACAAAAACTACTAGTTTGTAGCATGTTACAATTGCTGTGTTTTCTACGCTACACACAAGAGAAAAAATTGTTAATTAACCTTCGGCTTGTGAATATGCCCTACAGGAAAATTGTAATTTTTTTGGCGGTGAAAAAGAGGGTTTCTTGGAGTCACCACAGCAAGAAGAACCAACGCGTAATTAACCCCTGGATGTAAATTGCGCACAAAGAATTGAGCATGCCACAAACTACTAGCTTTGTAGCGAGTTACAATTGCGTGTTTTTCTTCGCTACAAAACAGAGAAAAAATTTATAATTAACCTTCGCTTGTGAATTTAGGCTACAGGAAATTGTATTTTTTGGCGGTGAAAAAGGACGGTTTCTTGGAGTCCAACAGCAGCCAAAACAACTCGCTTAATTAACCTGGATGAAAATTGGGCAAAAGAATTGAGGCAGCAACAAAATACTAGCTTTGTAGCTTTTTAAATTGGCTTGTTTTCTATGCTACACAACAAGAGAAAGAAAATTGTAATTAATCTTTGCTTTGTGGAATTAGGTACAGGGAAAATTGTAATTTTGGCGGTGAAAAAGACGGTTTATTTTTGTCACAACAGTCAGGAAAACAAACGCTTAATTAACCCCTGGATGAAAATTGCGCAAGAATGAGCAGCCACAAATACTTGCTTTGTAGCATGTTACAATGCGTGTTTTCTACGCTACACAACAAGATGAAAAATTTTAATCTAACCTTCGCTTGTGAATTTTGCTACAGGAAAATTTGTAATTTTTGGCGGTGAAAAAGACAGTTTCTTGTGAGTCACACAGCAGAAGAAAACGCGTATATTAAACCCCTGGATGTAAATTGCACAAAAGAATTGAGAAGTCACAAACTACTAGCTTGTGTAGGTGTTACAATTTGTGTGTTTTCTTACGCTACACAACACAGAAAAAATTGTATTAAACTCGTTTGTGAGTTATGTACAGGAAAATTGTCATTTTTGGCGATGTAAAAAGACGGTTTATTTTTGTCAACAACAGCAGAAAAACAACGGCTTATTAACCCCTGGATGTAAATTGCGCAAAAGAATTGAGCAGCCACATACTACTAGCTTTGTAGTGTGTTAAAATTGCGTGTTTTCTACGCTACGCAACAAGAGAAAAAATTGTAATTAAACTTCGCTTGTGAATTTGGCTGCAGGAAAATTGTATTTTTTGGCGGTGAAAAAGACGGTTTCTGGGTCACCACAGCAGAAGATACAAACGCGTAATTAACCCCTGGATGTAAATTGCGCAAAAGAATGAGCAGCCACAAAAATACTAGCTTTGTAGCGTGTTACAATTGGGGTTTTTACGCTACAAAAACAAGAGAAAAATTTTTAATTAAACTTCGCTTGTGAATTAGGCTACAGGAAAATTTATTTTTTGGGGTGAAAAAAGACGGTTTCTTGGAGTCACAGAGCAGAAAAAAACGCTTAATTTACCCCCTGTGATTAAATTGCGCAAAAAGAATTGAGCAGCACAAACTACTAGCTTATAGCGTTTTACAATTGCATTGTTTTCTATGCTACACAACTAGAGAAAAAAATTGTAATTAATCTGTGCTTGTGAATTATAGGTACAGGAAAATTGTAATTTTGGCGGTGAAAAAGTACGGTTTATTTCTTGTACCACAGCAGAAAAAAACGCTTAATTTAACCGGGATGAAAATTGCGCAAAGAATTGAGCAGCCACAAAATACTTGCTTTTTAGCATGTTACAATTGCGTGTTTTCTACGCTACACGAACAAGAGAAAAATTTTTAATGTAACCTTGCTTGTGAATTATGCTACAGGAAAAATGGTAATTTTTGGACGGTGATAAAGAGGTTTTCTTGGAGTCACCAAGCAGAAGAAACAACGCTTATATTAACCCTGGATGGTAAAAAATGCGCAAAAGAATTGAGCAGTCACTAACTACTAGCTTGTAGCGTGAACAATTGTGTGTTTTCTACGCTACACAACAGAGAAAAAATTGTAAATTACCTTCTTTGTGAGTTTGCTCAGGAAAATTGTAATTTTTGCGGTGAAAAAGACGGTTTTATTTTTGTCACCACAGCAGAAAAAAAACACACTTAAATTAACCCCTGGGATGTAAATTGGCAAAGATTGAGCAGCCAACAAACTACTAGCTTTGTCAGCGTGTTAAATTGCGTGTTTTCTAAGCTACACTACAAGAAGAAAAATTGAATTAACCCTTTGCTTGTGAATTATGGTTCAGGAAAAATGTAATTTGTTGGCGGTGAAAAAGACGGATTAGTTTTGTCACCAGAGCAGAAAAAACCAAACACTTAATTAACCCCTGGATGTAAAATTGCGCAAAAGAATGAGCAGCCACAATACTACTAGGCTTTGTAGCGTGTTACAATTGGTGTTTTCTACTCTAACGCACAAGAGAAAAAATTGTTATTAAACTTCGCTGTGAATTATGTCAGGAAAATTGTAATTTTGGCGGTGAATAAGACGGTTTCTTGGAGTACCACAGCAGAAGAACAACAACGGTAATTAAACCCTGGATGTTAAATTGCGCAAAAGGAATTCTGAGCAGCCAAAACTTCTAGGCTTTTGTAGCGTGTTAAACATTGCGTGTTTTCTAAGCTACACAAAAGAGAAAAAATTGTAATTAACCTTGTTTGTGAATTTTGTACAGGAAAATTGTAATTTTTGGCGGTGAAAAGCGGTTTTTTGGATTTAACACAGAAAAAAAAGGTTAATTAACCCCTGATGAAAATGCGCAAAAAATTGAGCGCCACAAACTACTAGCTTTGTGCGTTTTTACAATTGGTGTTTTCTACGTACACAACAAAAGAAAAAAATTGAAATTTTAACCTTTGCTTGGAATTAGCTACGGGAAAAATTTTGAAATTTTTTTGGGGTAAAAAAAAAGAGTTTTTGTGTCCCACACAGAAAAAACCTTAAATTTAAACCCCTGGATGAAAATTTTCGAAAAGAATTGACGCCAAAAAATATAGCTTTTGGGGTTTTTAAAATTTTTTGA
>JAODAL010073194.1:0-14820 GCA_025379985.1 Phyllomedusa bahiana | reverse complement strand
AAAATTTAATGTATTTACTAGATCACATGCAAGCACATCTTTGTTTTGTAGACATGTTAGTCACTCAGAAAAATATTTTCAGTTGCTATGTTTAGTAATGTTTTAGACAAACGCTTAATATGCTCAGTTGTGTTGAGCTTTTGACTTTCTGGGTATGACCTAGGATGCAGTATAAGAGTAGCTCCATGTCAATAAGTAACTAGGCCATGCTTGAAAAGGTCTTACCTCCGAAACGCGTCAGCATATCTAAGCTGGTCCGAGCTATGTTTGCTTTCTATGGGATTTTCCACCGTCTTGAGCATTTTTGCTATTTAAACTTTGTGTTCTTCTAGACATATTTTTTAACTGGATTGCTTATGGGAGTGAAGTTGGTCCATCTTTTTCATCTATCCACATTAGAGAATGTTCCTCTTGCTTCTTAGCTAAGCCCAGTCACTCACTCTTTACTAACTAAGGGCGACATGTATGAATCTCGCCGGGTCGGGGCGCACCTTTCCGCTAGTTTCCCGGTGGAATCTGCGCCTGATTTATGTCGGGGCCGGGGCGTGCGCATACATAGCATGTAAGTCGTCGCGCCTCGCCTGTGTGTTGGGGCCCCAGTGCGGGACTGAGGCGCAGTGCAGCGCTGCGCCTTTGATTCGGCGCCGGAGGTAGTGCGGTCATACATGCGGGCCAAAGTCCGCCGCGCTTGGCCAGTGTGTGGGGCGCAGTGTGGGGACCGAGGCGCATTGCGGCGCTGCGCCTAAGATTCGCCGTCCGAGGCGGTGCGCCCGTACATGCGGGCAAAAGTTCCCTGTGCCTCGCCAGTGTGTGTGGGGCACAGTGCGGGGACATGGGCGCAGTGCGGGACTTGGGGCCCCGGCAGGCTGCGCGAAAAACAGTTCCGATGCGGGGAACAGGCTGGAACAGCCAGAAATCATTCCAGATGTCGGTGCGGAGTATGAATCAAAAATCGCCTTTATGAAGGCGTTCAACATTCTCAGGAAAAGAGCTGAAACCTAAAAAATGCATAAAACAAAATCACTTTCCAATATCCTAATTCAAGAATTGGGGATTTTGGAAATTGCCGGGAAATACAGTAATTCAAATTCAGAAAGTATTCTGATTGGTCGGCATAAACTGGCCAATCAGATAGAGCGACAGTGAACCTTTAAAAACCCTATGGGGAAGTTTAGACCAATCAGAATCCACGGCGGGATAGTTAAAAATTTACAGTCAAAATGCTGAAAAGAGCTGATTGGTTAAGCTACCGGGACTGGCTAGCTCAGCCAACCCAGAAATGGGAAAGCGACAGAGACCCATTAAAACTATGGAGAACTATTGCCCAATCAGAATAGGAGCGACAAAGACCCATTCTAGTCTATGGAGAAGTTTAGACCAATCAGAATCCACGGCGGGTAATTCAAAATACAATAAAAAGACAGAAAAGAGCTGATTGGCTGAGTAGCGGGGTTGGCTATCCCAGCCAATCAGAGCGCGAGCTACTTCCCCCTTTTATAGTCTATGGAGAGATGGGCGCTCTGAAATCTCGGCGCTCAGCGCCGTGCGGCATGACGTATTAATAAAAAAATTATTTTTATTATATGTAAAACATTATCAGATGAAGAGCAGAACCCTTCTTTACAAATAAAGCAGTTCCCGAACAACGCGTTTGTCGCCGAGACCGGCGCTACATAAGGAATTGCAATAGAGAGATTTGCGGGAAAATACAGTAATTCAAATTGTTTAAGCTATTCTCTTTGGTCGGCATAAACCAGCCAATCAGAATAGGAGCGACAATGTCCTATTATAACCTATGGAGGAGAATTGACCACTCATATTCAAAGGCGGGGCAGTTCAAAATACAGTAAAAATGCAGAAACGATGCTGATTGGTTGAAGCGGCGGGGGCTCGTCCAGCTTAGCCCAATCAGAGCGCGACTACTTTCTCATAGAGTTCTATGGGGAAAAGAAATTCTGAGCGCGTCTCGTGATTGGTAAGTTAAAAAGAGGTGCCGTTATTTGGACCAATGGGAATAGCGAGCGACGCTCCTATGGGTTTTCCAATGCAATCAGAAATCAAATGTACATGGCCGTAATCAAATTATAAAACTACAGAAGTTGTCCCGATGTGTATATAAAACGAATAATAATATGGGGGGTAACGAAAAAAAAATATTAAATCAATAAAATCATGTTTATTTCTTTATTTTCGTTAGCCATGGATCAATAGTATGGGTGCAACGAAAATAAAGAAATAAACATGATTTTATTGATTTAATATTTATTTTCCCTACCCCCATATTATCATTCGTTTTATATACACATCGTCGCTCCTATTCTGATTGGCTGGTTTATGCCGACCAATGAGAATAGCTTAAACAATTTGAATTACTGTATTTTTCCGGTAATTTCTTCTATTGCAATTCCCTTGTAGCGCCGGTCTCGGCGACAAACGCGGGTTGTTCGGGTTTTTAACTGCTTTTTTGCAAAGAAGGGTTCGGCTCTTTATCTGATAATGTTTTACATTTAATTAAAAATCATTTTTTTATTAATACTTCAAGCCCACGGCGCTGAACGCCGAGATTTCAGAGCGCCCATCTCTCTATAGACGATAATGGGAGAAGTAGCTCGCGCTCTGATTGGCTGGGATAGCCAAGCCCCCGCTATCTCAGCCAATCAGCTCTTTTCTGTCTTTTTACTGTATTTTGAACTGTCCCACCTTGATTTTGATTGGTCCAAACTCCACATAGGATATAATGGGTCTTTGTCGTCCTATCTGATTGGCCCAGCTAGCCAAGCCCTGCTAGCTCAGCCAATCAGCTCCCTTTTCTGTCTTTTTACTGTATTTTGAAAAATGTTTCCCCCCTTTGATTTTGATTGGTCAATCCTTTCCCATAGGTTTTAACGGTTCACTGTCGCTCCTATTCTGATTGGCCGGTTTATGCCGACCAATGAGAATAGGGTTTCAGAATTGATTACTGTATTTCCCGGCAATTTACAATATCATAATTCTTGATATTGCGCCGTTCTAGAGTTTAGGAAAGTGATTTTTTTTTTAATTATGTTTATTTTTTACGTTCAGCTCTTTTCTGATAATGTTTTCCGCCTTTATAAAGGCAATTTTTTTTGGAATTTTTATCCCGGGTGCACGGAGCGGAGCGCCGAGATTTGTGTAGCGATCTTCTATCTGCTTCCTCGCATGTTCACTTCGCCTCTGCCGGAGCATTTAGACCAAAATAAACCAGGTCTGCTTGTCGGAGCTGCATTGCGCCTCGCTTTGCCGACTCGCCATCGTACATGCCTCGGAGTTTTCGAGCGCGCCGCGTCCCGCCCCGGAACACCTACCCGCGCCAACAGCGCACCCACTGCCCACCCCTTCATGCAGGGCGCAGCTGAAAGTGGTGAATGCTGTGCCTAACTCCGCATCCCTGCGTCCGACAGCGGGTTTCGGGCCGGGAGGCGCAGTATACGCCAAAAAACAGGCGTAAAGCCCGATCATACATGTCGCCCTAAAAGTGATAGAAAATAAGCACTTTGTGCAATGAAGATTTCTAAAAGTCATTGGAGCACATTTCCTATGGCAATTGTGTCAGACTTCTGAAATACTGTTGAAAATGCCTCATATCACATTTATTAGGTGTTTTAGGCAGTTTTTACATCAATGGGTTTTGCCATTGTATGTTAAGTTTCCTTGGCCTTGATATTTTCATCCACCTTTGTATTTGTCTACTTAGACAGTTATTAGACACTCTTGCAAGGTGCTGGCAACGACAGTGTGGGGTCAGCCTAGATAGGTAAACCAGGGCCAGACTTAGGAACAGATGGTTGTTTGATGTCTTCTTGTATTTTGTAATAATGGTTTATCAAAAGTTATGTTTTAGAGCTATCCATTTACAGCTTATATAGAAATTACTTCGAACAGGGAATAGACAATAAAATAATGACACAATGTTACCAGCTTCTGCCAGCATCTGCACAAGGTCTTTTGCTTTTGTTCTTGGGTTGATATGCACATTTCAGACCAAAGCAAGTTCATCTCTGAGACACAGAATCCATCTCCTTCCTGAGTGGTGTGACGGCTGAACATTTTCATCTTGTTTGTACTTGCATAGAATTGTTTGTGTATGATGAATGTGGCACCTTCAGGTATTTGGAAATTGAACGCAAGGATGAACCAGACTTGTGCAAGTCCACAGTTCTCTTCCTGATATCTTGGCTGATTTCTTTAGACTTCCCCATGATGTTACATACAGAAGCAGTGTGTTTCTGGTGTACCGTAAATTACATCCACAGATGTGTCTCTAACTAACTCAGATGTTGCCAGTAAGCAGAAAACATCATCATATGGGCTGTCCCAAATTGTTTAAAGGCATAGTAATTCTAGTGTATGTAAACTTTTGACTTTGCATAATTGTATTAAAAATTCCATTAAAAAATTATCTCTGTCATTATTCTGGCATTTGGCAAATATAAATAATTGTGGTAATTCTAAACCGGGTAAGATTTATTCTGATTTCATGTCAGATAATGAGAAAAACATGAGTATGTGTCTTTTTATATAGTAAATGTAAACTTCTGGTTTCAACTGTAAATACTTAAAATAATAATAATATAATAATATACAATTAGAAAAAAGACTGTTATTTTCTTAAAGGGAAATAAAAAATGCTAAATTTAATTTCCCCTAAAATACAATGTTGTTTCAATAAAGTTTCACTATTTTGCATATTTACTTTGAAAAAATTGCAAATTTTTCCGTTTATACTTTAAGATAATGGAATTTGTTTAAGAAACTTTTAAAAATCTTTTAAGAGAAAAATTGCTGACCATTAAAAAAAAAGGGTAGTTTCTAGCTCCCAAAAAGTAGCTGAAATTTTTTAAACCCTTTTTTTGGGTAAAAATTACAATTTTATAAAATTAGCTGCTTATAGTTATTGAATATCCACTGTTCAAACCCAAAAAACCATGCAGTTTCCCGGTGTACTTTTTTTTTAAACCCATAGTAAAGGGCCCCCCCCAAAAAAGTCCATGAAAAAGCCCGAATTTAAAAACCCTTTGAAACCTTTGGGAATGTAACTTTTAATACTGAGTAAATAAAAGCCTGTTGGGTGGACACAAGAGGGCCCTCTGATCCTGGTAAGCACACCATATGCTGATTTATTATGCCTTTGAGTGACAGCATATTCTTTCCTGAAATCACTGATTGTCCTGTGTAATAAAGCATGCAAAGGAACATACAAGGATTCTTTTCTCATAGTTTTCATACATAAAACTCTGTATGCCTCCATACAAAATTGGAAAAATACAGTATGAGCCCATAACAGGACAAGGGCAAATAAAAGGTTATTAAAAATTCCAAATGATGCTGATCAGAGGCAAACATTTTTTAAAACAGTATAAAAAATCCAGCAAATGAGCTATCAGCATGTGAGCAGTGGGACATTGGAAGGTTTCATCCCTCTTCCCCCTTTACTGAACTAGGCAGTCATCCCAAAATTTTAATTTAATACATATTTTTACAAGAGACAAGACAAAGCATTTTGGTGCTGATAGGGCAAATTGTAACACCCAGCCAAAGAACTAATTCAAAACAATAATGATGGCAAAGGGGTTAATTGGAACATGGTGGTTCATGAAAATGATTGGGTTAATTGGTCCAGTACCTGGTGTTCAGTGGTTTACTCATCTACCTAGGCTATAGAGCTGTCTGGTGGCCCACCACTAGACTTTAAGGGTCTGAAAGTAGAAGAAGCATGCACTGCAGACAGCAAGTGAAAGGCATATGGTGACTAACGTGTAGTAGGGTGACAGTCAAAACATTTTTGTGCAAATTTATAAGTCCTACCCTTGGGAATTATTTCCTTTGGTGTAATTGTAACATGCACAAAATTTTGTAGCATTGCCACATTGTTTACTGGTGGCTCAATCATCAAAAATCTAAAATTTATTTGTAATGAATGTCTTGCAGCAAAGTAAATGAACAATTGTAAAGCCATTTCACAGTTTCACTTTTTTTTTTTGCAAAACATACTTTATTTGGTTCAGGATAGTCATGATGATGCTTCTCCACACACTGGAGAATAAACTGTTTCTGATCTTCGTGAGTACTCATTGACGAATTGAATGTACTGAAGTGTAATGGAGTGATTTTCAATCCGGCGACTTTTGAGTATTCATCAGTATAACTTGCATTATTATGTAACAGACAAGATCTTGATGAATAAAATCTTGCTTTATTTCCAGTGCAACAAATAGTTTTTCTGTGTTGGATGATACAAAGTGCTGAAGCTTCTTGTGTGACAGAAGGTCTCTGGCAAGCTGAACACAAGTTGAGCAGTCATAGTTACCTTCCTTCTGCAGAGCCTTCCTTCCTTCTTGCTTCTGTGTCTTTTCCCTGCGCCTGTCGGGTCCGGAGAATCGACATGTAATTCTTTGATCGCATCCACAAGACGGACCCGACAGTCGCAGGGCAAACACGCAGCGGCGATCTGTCATGTGAATGCCGCTGCGTGTTCCTCATTGCCGACAGTGCTAAACACACTGATAATTGTTAGATGCATCTGTGGGTCCATCCTGACGGTCCCCGAGACGCATCTACAAAGCGGATGTTAATACGGAGTCAAATCTCTGTGTGAACAAGCCCTAAGTGGAAAGTAAAAGTACAAAATTGACAGAGATTTTTTAACTGTCACAGTTAAACAAAATTGATAGGGAAACATGAAGATCTTAAGAGCATATATCAATTTGGCCATCCATCAGGCCCAATTGCAGGCACATGGAGCATTGATGTGTACGTTTGGGCTTGCCAGCAAACCAAGGAACAGAAGTGCCAGTGTTAACAATCCCTTGTAATCATCTCTTGGATGGCATTGTGCAAACTGGTTGGACTTAGCTAATTTGAAACTTTGTCCTCTTCCATTCAAGTCAAAAACTTGATTTCATCCAGTTGACTCCAGGCAGCCAAAAATTTCTCGAACAACTTTTTATTTGGACCTGTTGATGCCAGCCCCAATTTATCAAACATGTTTGCAATAAATAGCTCGTGAATGTGGTGCCTACAGGGGAAATTCAATATTTCTAACTGCAGTTTCTGTTGGAAGAGGTCGCACGCACCAGTCTTTCTACCAGTGTTACTACTGGTCGTGTTGAATGACATAAGCTTCACTTTATCCAAGAGCTGCCAATCCTACAGAACTGACAATACAGCTGTAGCTTGTGCTGCTTGTGTGCTGTTAGGTATCTCTGGGACCAACAACAACTTCTCAGTTCCTCCTCCTGACATTAGTACTGCCAGTTGCTCAACAGTTTCATTGTGGGTCTGGGTTGCAAACCTTTTCCCGTCCCAGTGTACAGTCAGTGGACCACTGCTATCAAAGGAAGCTTTGATAGCATTTGCTGTAATCTCTCGATGCCAGCGACGAACCTGTCTGAGATTCCCTGTTCAATGTGAGACTGCCTGGATCATGGCCAAGAGACTGAGAAGCAGCACCAAGCAAGTAGGTAGCTTTTCTATCACTAGTATTAGTTCTGTCTAGAACTGCAGCAACTTCTGGAGTCACAATGTTTACAGGTCTTACCAACTTATGTTTCTTAGGACTAAAATGCCCTTTACCCTCATCACTATTGTTGTTGGAAGCGCTGTTGTTGCTGCAAGTGCTACTACTACTGCTAAGTTCAGAAGATGAAGTCGACTGCTGAACTCAGTTTCCTTTTTTCTTTGTTTCTCTGCCTATAATTCTCTAAAAATCTTCTTTCTTTGACCTTGGCCAGCTTTCTGTCTAATGGTCCCATGCCGCAACAATGACCTTTTTCTTTTTGAGCAAGCAAGAAGTCACTGTCTACCTGAAGTTTTATAAGTTTCATGGCATCAGCATGAGTGACATCAAACGAATCCTCAAGTTTATTAATGAATTACTGTGCCTTGGATTCTTCGGTTTTGGCTCACCATTTAGCGTTCATCTTGAGACTCTTCCATTGACCAAACAGACTTGTCACCTTACTGATCACGTGATATTGTGTTACCTTGTCGGGATTCTTCGTTGGCTGTGAAAATAGCACTGGTACATGTTACGATTGCATACAATGTAGGAAATAAAACCTGACCAACACTTGTTGATTCGACGGCAGCTTACAACCGTTAATACTGCCTGTTGTCCCTCCAATTGACCAAATTCCCCTAACGCTGTGATTTGACAATACTGGGCCTCATTTATCAAAGCAGTCTAACTGTAAAACTTTCTGTGTTGCCCATGGAAACCAATCAGAGCATGGCTTTCATTTGTTATAGTGCGCTGTAAAAATGAAAGCTGAGCTCTGATTGGATGCTGTGAGCAACAAAAACAGTTTTACTGCTAGACAGTTTAGAAAACTGAGCCCCAGTGTCTAGACTTGTGGGCGGCCTTAATAACATCCAGAAACCTACATTTCAATAAATTTTGATACGTTGCTGTAAATCACTCTAATATTGCTCATCAAAACTTGCAAATTACTATTATAATAAAAGTAAGTGAATTTCAGGCAAAAAATTAAACAGAGAATGCCACCTGCATGAAAATGTTATGTCTAAACCACTTTTTGTTTGCCCAGAGGCGCCCCTTTCATTTCTATGTTCACTGAGAAATAAAGGGGGGGGGGGGGGGCGCTCTGTTTGGTTGCTATGGGCAACAAAAGGTTTAGACTAGCCCTTTTTTTCATACATGAGGCCCTTAATTTTAAAAAGGCCCCAAAATTTCCCCCAGGACATAGATTGGAGCAGTTTTATAAAATGTTGATGAGAAGCAAATGGAGAGCTTTTAAATATACTTGGGAAAATTTTTAAAGCAAAATGATTCCTTTAGGTAAAAAGTATTGTGTTAAAAAATTAAATTCAACTGGCTTCTCCCCTCCTTTTAAAAAGGGAAAATAAATAAAAAAAAAGGGCTTTAAAAAATGTCAGAGGGTCGGCATCATAAATAAAAAAAATACAAAATAAAGGCAGGGGGGCCCAAAGGACAGCAGATAAACCCCAAGAAGTTCTTTAAAAAACATAAATGCCAAAAACCCGAAGTAAAATCATGTGGACCCTTAAAAAAACGTAATGGGGAGCTGGTAACGGGGGGATAAAGAAAAGGGCAGAACTACTAAATAGGTTCTTCAACTCTGTATATACAAACAAGGAGAAAATTGCTGTTGTGGATAGGCACAGTACGGATGTAGGTGATGTCAGTACTAATAGTTGCAATGCTACAGCTGATGGGGGCAGGCCCAGTGCAGAGATAGGCGGTGTCACTACTGTTAATCCACCAACTAATATTATAAATTTTGGGGTTTTGTAAAATGGCTAAGCCAATTTTAAATATACTGAATTAAACATGTCAAAAGGGCCCCGGATGGTTAAACCCAGGAGTTCTTAAAAACCCAACTTGGTTACGGTGCCCCCCTGTATTGAATTTAGAGTTTCTCTGGTGACTGGTTAGTCCCGGGGGGATGGCGCAAGGAAAATGTAGTTCCCATCTCAAAAAAAGGTCCAAGTCTTGCCCGATAATTATAACCAGAAAATTTAAATCTTTTTGGGAAAAAATGTTTGTGGGTTATAAGGGACTTATCCCGTATGTGTGAATATAATATTATAATTGATTTGCGATGGTTTTCAAAGGAAGATTTGAAGCCCAAACCCTAATCTGTTTTTTTTTTTGGGGTGTGTAAAAGTCGGGGATGCGGGGGGCGGGTTTGTTTTTTTAGATTTGCAAAGGCTTTTGACACTGTCCCTTAAAAAGTTTTTTGGGGTTTAATTAAAATCCAGGGGTTAGAAATAAAAAAGGTGTAATCTTTTAAAAAATGGCTATGGGTTGTATAAAAGAGTGGTGGTAATGACTCCTACTTGAGTGGTCTCCGGTTATCAGTTTGTGCCCCAAGTTTAGTTTGGGGGCCTTTTTATTTAAATGTATTTATTAATAAATTAGTGGGGGGATTAATGCACGTTTTGTTTTTGAGATAAAACCCAAGCCATGTAGTATAGTGAAATCTATAAAGATGCCATAAATGCAATCAACCTGAAAAAACGAGTTTGGGTATCCATTTGGGCAAATAAGGTTTACATGGATAAATGAAAAGTTCTGCATTTTGGTATAAAAATTGCAGGCATCATATGTTCTGGGGGGGGAAAAATAGTGTGAGCGATTATTATGCAAAGTTGAAATCGGACGTATTACGTTGAAAAAAAAAATTTTTTTATCCGATAATTTAGTAAAGTGTTTTTTTTATTGGCGCGGCGCTTGTTTTTGGCCCCGCAAATTAAATTTGAATAAACAATTGTGTCACCACAGTTTTTACTGATAGGTGCCAAAAAATACCTTTTTACCTAACATTTCAGCAGGGGGGGGTTTTTTTACTTTGGTGTAAGCTTGTTGAAATTACTTTGAAAAAATTTTATTTTTCAGCAATTTTTTTAGTGTTTCCTGAATTGTATCCCAAAAAAATTTTTTTTTTCCCGTTTTAAAATTTTAATACGTGTTTTTTCCTTTGGCGCAGGGGAGCTGTTTGATAGAGCCCCCCCTTGAGAAATTTAAACCAGAATAGTATAACCAATGGGGTTTTAGGTCCCCAAAAAACCCTTTTTATCGTATACATTTCAGAAGGGTTTTTTTCATTTGGCCCCGTAAACTTTGTTATAGACTTTTCAGTTAAATTTTAATACAGCAATTTTGTATCCCAGGGTTGATAGGTGCCAAAAAAAAAAACCTTTTATTATCCCTATACTTTTTTGATATGTTTTTTTTCCCTTTGGCGCAGGCCCCTGTGTTGATAGAGCCACTTTTTGTTAAATTTAATCCACAACTTTGTAGTCACCCCAGGGGTTTGATAGGTGCCAAAAATACCTTTTATTATCGATACATTTCAGGAAGGGTTTTTTTATTTTTTGGGCAGTCAAGCTTGTTTATAGGGTACCCGCACTAAATTATAACCCCGGGGAAATTTTTTTTTTTTTTGAGGGATTTTGGGAAAGCTGTGATTTGCCTCTTTTAATAAGAGACGTTCCAAAACTCTTCCATCCCTCTCAAATTTTTTCTTTTGAACATGGAGGAAATGCAGGTGGGAACGAGCAAAAAAGGGGGGGGGACATGGGGTAAGGGACGGGAAGGTGTCCCTTTCCCGTGTGGCGACAACAAATGCCAGCGGATTTTCGTTGCAGGACCTCAGGCCTGTCATCGCTGGGGCAGGGCAAGGGAAACTCAGTAACGACAGCGTCGCCCAATCGTTCTTCATGGGTTAATGCAACCTGCATCCAGCCGTTCTTACCCCCGTTTTCCCCCCAGTCACGGCCACAAAGTCGTCATAGCATCTCGCATCCGTCCAACATAAGCCGGGGGACCCAAATGTCAACTCGTGTACCCCCCCATGTGGGTAATCCATTTTCTGAAGGACCTCTTTTATGACAAAATGGGTTGGGGTCAGAAAGGATGTTAAAAGATCAAGAGGCCAAAGAGGATGATTTTGTCTGCTCTAATCCCCGTTACGATGCCATCAGAGGAGGAGAAAGGAAAACCGGTCAATCGGCAAAAATCCCGGGGGGGGGGTGGAAACCCCTTGCAGCCCTCTTGCTTTTACCCGCAGCTCCTGGATGAGAAAATCAGGCGACCAAGCCCCCTTTTTGTTGATGAATGATGCAATTGCGGGCCAACGTGTCTTTTCACAGAATTTTTTTGCGACGCTTCATCACTGGACGAGGAGGAAAACATGGGGGGAGTGTCAGTACTGGCCCCCCTCAAAAAGGGGAGGGCGGTCGCAGAAGTCCGGATATGATTCCCCGCAGGTCGCTAAACCCCACTCCTCGCTTACGCCCTCAAAAAGGTCCAGGACTTCTCAACCTGGGCCTTCTTTGCAAGCCCCCTGATTCACCCAGGATGTCTAGCCGCCCTTTGCCGTAAACGCATAAGTAGGGAAAAACCTTAGGTGTTTTACCACCAACATGTCAGCCCCTCAGCGAAAGCATGAGTTTAAATGGAGCAAAAACTTTGGCCAAAAAAGGCCAGACCCGAGCTGGGCCCAACCCCTGTCAAACCCTCCCGTCTCCCCCCCCCTCCCTCCTCCCCGCCCCCACCAAGCGTTCCCACTGCCCCTGTCCTCAGAGTCAATCAGGGTCAGCCTCCCCTTCAGCCCCTTCCCACCGTCGCCCCGGTACAGCGGCCCCGTTTTAGCAGCCAGCCCTTTTGTCTTTTTAGGTTTGTGGCAGAAGAAAAACTTTTAAACCCCAAACCTTCAAAGCCCAAAAACCTGAATGCGGCATTGCCAGGGCTTTTGGCCCTTTAAATGTTGCCTTTTACCCTCTGGTGGATAAGTGGGTTCCGCCACGTCATGGCCCTTGCCTGACCCCAATAACAGATGCCGAGCAGGCATTTCTTTCCCAGAAAAGCGTCCTGCCCTGGCCACCCAAACATGTCATCTAAAATTTCAAGCGCGTTGTCTGCATCTGTGGCCGGAAAAGTCCTCTGACCACCGACACAGGGATAGTAAGCACGGCCAAGGCCGCTATATCTCTGTGGCAGCTCACTGGGTGAGCTGGGTGGATGTCTCTGGGGGTGACGGTGGTTTCTAGGCTCGGCGCCACTCTTCAAAACCAGGGAAGGTGCAGGGCTCTTTCCCCCAAGGTCCTCTGGTGGCATCACGGGCCCAGAGAAACCAGGCCGTGTTGAAATTAATCTGTCTTGGAGACCGTCCACACACAGGTCAGGAGCTGTGGACGGCTCTCTGCAACGAGACCGAGCGCTGGCTGGGTGACAAGAACCTTGTGCCATGCAAGGTGGTGTGCGATAACGGGTGAAATCTGCTGGCCGCCCTTAAGATCGGTAGGCTGGAGCACATCCCGTCCAGAAATTTCTAAAGAGCTACGCGGGTCTGGACTGCCTGCTGAGGAAGGCTCGAAGTCTAAGTTTGCACTTCCGCCGTTCGCGCCCTGCTTCGTCCCGCCCCGGCTGCGTGCAGCATCAGCTTGGCCTCCCCTCAACCGTCTCATTGTTGACGTGGCAACACGCTGGAAATTTCCCCCCTCCACATGCTCCAGCGATTGTGGCCAGCAGTGCAATGCCATTACGCAGTACGAAGTGACACATGGCCTGACAAAACAGCAGTGCGGACCGGGTGTTGAGCCACCGAGAGTGGAGCAGGTGAAAAAGCTCTGCACCATCCTTGCCAGTTTTGAAGAAGCCACCAAAATTCAGTGGGGACAATGCCCTTGTCAGCAAAGAGCAAATTTTGGTGATCTTAGTTCTGGGAAACGATCGTTGGACACTCTGAAACAACAGGTCCCACCAGCGACGGTGGGGGAGAGGGACACAGATGGGACAAGGAGCCTTTCTCTCCGTCAAATCCACAAGGCCCGACATTTCACAAAATTTTATGGTTTCATTAGGCAGTGGTTCGGGGTCCAGGGCTAGTGCAAGGTAGCGCATCAGCTCTCAGGGTGCATCATCTCAGGCAAGTGAGGGCTGTGTTGAAGCTGTGCCAGAGGTAGCGGGGGAGGAGGAGGGGGTATTACAGGACACCGACGATACCGACATCCCAGCCGAGGAAAGAGGTTGGCGCGAATTGAGGCAGAGGAGGAAGATTAGGAAGAACAGTTGCTAGTCCCCTCGACCCAGAGGCTTGGGAATTTAAGGCTCCATCTCTCACATGAGGCTGGATGCTCCATTTCCTCCAACATGATCCCCATTAAGGCCATCAAAATGAAACAAAAGTTACGGGGTGGCCACCCTCCTGGATCCCCGGTACAAAACAAAACTCAGCACTTTCCTTCCCCCCACCCAAATAGAGAGTAAAATGCAGGAAATGGAGACCTTGCTGATTGATCAAACTGGAGACATCTGTTGCGTTCTGCTTCACGTTCCTCAAATGTCACGGTTGGAACAACATCAGCGACTTGACAGCGTAGAGTGCCAAGTAGCCTAGTGGCAGCAGCAGCAGCAAGGTGGCAGAAGCCTAATGGGTGACCTCTTTGGGAATCTTTATTTACCACCATCACCAATGCATGCAATGCAGGGCACACATTTCCCCACACAGAGACCAGCTTAAGATCATGGTGCATGACTATCTGCGTCTCAACCCGATGTTTTTGGATGTGTTCCGGACCCAAAATACTTCTGGGTATCCAAAATGGACGAATGGGCCCCCGCTCGCTCGCCACACCATAGAGGTGTTGTCCTGCCCAGCAGCACAGCGTCATATCTGAGCGGACCTTCAGCACACCTGGAGGAGTCATTAAGACAAACGCATCGGCTTTCCACAGATAATGTGGATCGTTTGTTTTCATCAAGATGAAATCAGGCATGGATCTCTGATGATGTTGTGGCCCAACTGCCCAGGTCACCGATTAGTTGCCGGTCTACTTCACATTCCTCTTCAAACAGAAATGGTCCTCTGGAAAACTTTTTTTTTTAAATTATAATTTCTTACTTCAATTTTTATTCTCTTTTCCCAACAGTTCATTTTGCTGGTTTTGCTGTGAGGAGACTGTAAAAGACAGCAAGGTTTCATGACAAACACCGTTTCCATTTACTCACTTTATCTTTAGAAGTTTTGCATTGTCAATGGTTTTGGAGGTGTTACGGGGGTCCCTGCGACCCTGGTGTGGGTTCGCTGCCACACCCGCCACGCCGCAGCACCTCCTTCTGCGGGCCGTGCCGCGGCCGACGTTCGGGCCGCGGGACACCCCGGCACGTCTGGGGCACACTTACCGTCCACGCTCCTGGTCCCGTCCTGGCACGCGCTCCTTGCCGGGGGGGGTGCCGCGGCCCCCTAGTGCGGGGCGCGGGCCTGCGGGGGATTTAAAGGGACAGTGCGCGGTGATTGGTTTTTACCGGCCGGT
>JAODAL010073193.1:0-14820 GCA_025379985.1 Phyllomedusa bahiana | reverse complement strand
TCAGATTAAAATGTATTAGCATATATGAATATGCTAATACATTACTAAGTAAAAAAAAAAAATTTAAAAAATTGTTAAACGTTCTCCCTCATGGAAGTAAAAAAAAAAAAAGGGAAAAAAAAACATAAAAGTGTAAAAAAAAGTAAAAAAAAATAAAAAAATAAATATTTAAAAAAAAATAATTGTGCAAAATTACACGCACGAAAAAACCTACACTATTTGTATCCACCACCGTAATAACCTTTTTTAATGTAACAATTATTAAGTTAAAATGTGAATGGGAAAAAAAAAAAAAAAATCCCAAATTATTTTAATGACCTTAAAATTCCCCGATAAGTACAACTTGTTCGAAAAAAATGAGGCCTATACAACTGCGCATTGAAAAAAAAAAAAACATTTACAACTGTTGAAACCAAGGAGGAAAAAGCAAAAAAATGTTCTGGTCACTAACTATTTTTGGGGGTTTGGGCTTAATGGGTTAAAGAACGTACAGAGAGACACCAGATTCAGACCCTGCTTCAAGAGCTTAAAATCTTTTATGGGTTTTGGGGTGAACGGGGGTTAAAAAGTGTAATTTTATAATGGTCCAGTCATGTTACATAAAAGAGGGGGTTAAATAAAAGTTGGGGAAACCCTGACCCTGACAGTAATCTATAATGATAAGTGCCTATGATCCCCTTTGTTGGGAGTGATAGATGATGTGATAGAGGGGGGGGTTAGCATTTAAGATCTTGGTAGGCCCAGATGAAAGATGTGATCTCGGGGCCCTTTAAAACTGTGGGGGTTTTTGTGATGTCCTGATGCAGCCTGGTAGCATGTTCCAGAGAACTGGTGCAGCACATGTGAAATCTTTGAGCGGGGCATGGGAGGTTCAGATTATTGAAGAAGGATATCATCAGAAGAGTGGAGAGAGCATGTAGGGTGGTAGACAGAGATGAGAGAGAAGATGTAGGGGGTTGCACCTAGGAAGTTTTAGGGGTGAAGTGATTACTTTTTTTGTTGTATTCGATGGAGGGAAACCATGCGTGAATGACACAGGTGAGGCATCAGATAGGGGCTGGAAAAAAAGATTGCCCTGGCTGCTGCATTTTGGGCAGATGAGAGGGGGGGTTTGCAGAGAGGATGCAATAAGCAAGGGGTTGCAGAAATCAAGACACGAATGAATAAAGCAAAAATGAGGGTTTTGAGTTGTTTTTACGGGGAGAAAAGGACGGATTTTTAGAGATGTTGTTGAGGTGCAGATGACAGGAGCAGGCGGGGTTTGGGTTAAGGGGGGAAGACGATCAGAAGCTATTTGACCCCAAAAGCGGGCCCTTTGCTAGGAGTTATGGTGGGGCCAAACACTGAGACAGAAATAGCAGAGTAGGGTTGGTTAGAAGATGGTGGAAAGAAAAGAAGTTCAGTTTTAGAGAGGTTTAGTTTCAGATGGACAGAGGAAATTATGTCCAGACAGTCATTGGTGTTTTTAGTCCAGCCATTGAACTGTAAGTATGGCCTTGTTGTATTATCATACCTTGAGCATGACGATGAAGTTTGTAGAGTAGAATCTGCAAAGTCAAAGATGGGATCATTTTTCTTCTGAACTTGGTCACTGATGAATTTGGAAAAATAAGAGAACGGGGGAAAAGACACATTAGGCAACATGTCCCAATACAAATGTACCTTTTTGTGTATTTTGCTCCAAAAATACTCTTACATATAGTAGCAATGATATGCTATGTGCCTCCATAATGCAATGCGCCTATCGAGGCGCATTACATACACTAGTTCTGATACATTACGCGCCTATGTAACGCAATGCGCCTCGATAGGCGCATTACATATGCTAGCAATGATATGCTATGCACCTCAATTGCACAATTTGACTTTTTAGGCGCATTAAATTTACTATGCAAGGTATACCATACGTCAGAGTTTATGTCAGACAGGATCGTACTTTCAGGCGCACTTTACTCTGATTAAATGCTCCTAAAAACTGCCAAGGCTATGCCAATTTTCGGACATGTCACCCATTGTGTTCTCTTTTGTATTTGGAGCCTTGGTCTGCCCATATTTCTTGCATACTATGCGGCAGATTGGACACCACTGGACTGACACCATGAGCAGTGTCAAGGTAACTCAGTCCTGACAGACATGTGTCAATTTTAGCCAGTTCTAATTCCTTTAGCAGGGCACTCAGCTCCTGGAGCTTGTAATTGTCCTTACTAGTAATCTTGGGGAATGTTTGAAGTCTCTTTAAATAAGGCCCTTTCTATAGCTTCAGAACTGCCATATGTCTGTTCAAATTTCTCCTTTGCTGCAGCAAGACCTTCCTCAGAGGAGCACACAAGAACTGCATACAATGTCTTACCCGTTCTGCAGATTCAGAGCCTAACCAATTGACAGGTAAGTCAAGTTCTTCTTTGGCAGTGAGGTTAAGATCATTGATTACTGCTTCAATAGTCGATTTCCAGGATCTTTAGTTCTCAGCCCATTCGTCAAACTTTGAGAGACTAATGTTTATCAGCTCCCTGTATATCATGTATCTGGCAAAGTTCGACATGTCTGATCTCAAATTCCTTGTAGCTGGATTATGTTATGGTGTCTCTGGCGTATAAGGCTGACATAAATCAGGAGAAAATGATGTAGCATAAGGATTAAGCTGCGGTTTAGTCTCTGGAGGATCTGCTGACTGGATGTCGGAAATTACCTTGTCATCAGTGGGTGGCAATATCTGTTATTGTGTGGGTACACTCGTGTGGTAGGTTAGGGGAGAGAGAGGAGAGAGAGGGGAGAGAGAGAGAAAGAGAGAGAGAGATCTGCAGAGGTCAGAGGTATAATAATCTGTAGAATATATCACTTTGTGAGAGAGAGGCAGAAAAAAAGTCACCCATCTTTCCCAGAGCCCTGAATGTCAAATGCCCATTCTAGTTACAAAGTATGTACAGAGAGAGAGAAATGTCGATATACACTATGGTGTTACACTTAGCGTTTCACTTCCAATGATTCCTTAGTCTCCGACAGCTGAGAACCTCTGCCTTCCTTCAGCTCACACAGAATGAATCCTCACGTGCTCAATTTGGGGCGTGTCTGCAGAGAGTGAAGATACTCCCTGCTGGAAGGAGAAACACGACCCTCAATTTCACAAGCTCTGCTTAGCAACCAGTATAAACGGCTGCCGAATGATGAAACGATAAAACCCCTTTAAGTCGTTGTGGCTATCAAGAGGTATAGACGATGATTGTTTGAAAACATAGTTGGCAGTCCAGTCAGCTACGTCTTCCATGTCTCCTGAGATATAGCAGTGTAGATAAGTATCTTGGACTAAGGCTCATTCAAGAACTTTAAGTTTGGCTAAGACAACTGCTTCTTCTTTTTCCATTTGAAGAATTTTTAGTTGGGCATCTGCTTCTGCCTCCAATTGCGGCTTTTTCGCCTTTACTTCTGCTTCCTTCTGTGCCATTTTTGCTTTTACCCCTGGTTTCTTCTGTGTCATTTCTGCCTTTACCTCTGCCTCCTTCTTAGCAAAGAAACTAGCCTCTTCTGCATTTATTTGGATCTCTATAAGCTTGTCATGTAATGCTTACCTTTTGGAATGTGATGAACTGTACAACAAAGATGTACGTTTAGTAGAAGCTGATCGATGTGACTTGTGTTCATGTAAGAGTTCTGCCTTATCTTTGGTGTCTTGCACTGAGGCATCTTTTCTTTGGAGGATAGTCTCTCTCTCAGCAAACCCTGCTGAAGCATCATTAAGATCAGAGTTATTCAGGAACGGGATATACTTTGCAGACAGTCTCTGGTAACGATCATAAGCAGCAGACAAACCTACGGTTAACTTCGCTGCGTCATTGTTATGATGTGAAAGAGCTGCTGTATGGTGTTCAACTATTTTCCACAGGTCATCTAGATTGTCACAGAATTTGTCTCTGGTTGCCTCATAGTTCTCGCTAATCTTCTGCAATGGTTTAATTATACAATTAGACCGTACAATTTGTTCTTCAAAAAATGTGGACTCTTCTTGGCGTATGTCTGAATCTTTGGAAACAGGGTGCATTTGCTTAGGTCCGGCGACAGAAGAATTCACAGAGCCTTTGATGGACATTCTCTGTTGAGGTGGTACTGTCTTTTTAAGACATGACTGCAGCTTAGCTCACTGTGAGAAGCCACATGCTGGTTAAAATGTGGACAGCTCTATGCTTGCAGACTATGTGTAACATGCAGAACCTGCAGGCTTATATTTGTTTTGACTATTCTGCCACTGATGTACATTAGAGAAATGGTAGATGCTGAACTCGCTATATTCATTCCCTAGCAACACCAGTTGCATGTGGAGTTCAAGTGAGGAAGATGCAATGACTGTGCTTTATGTAGTTTTATTGACTGCACCCTGACAGTTTAAATATTTATGTATGGAGATACAGCAGAAATGTGACAGGACGTGACCTCACAGAACAGGAGAAGTAACAGAAAAGCAAAGACACATGAGAATTATATCATGGCTTACATAACCATTTACAAACAGTAGCCACAGGTTGGCAGTTTAACATATCAAACATAATATGCAACAGATATAACATGATATACCCATATAATAAATGGATCACAGCTGGGAGCCATAGCTGTGACGGCACACTGGCTATGATAGAAAAGTGTCAGAACACACAGTGCTTTGAAAATTGCTGCAATATGTGGCTCTGGAGCTGCACACCAGTTAGACTACCCATGCTGAGCCCTTTTTCTCTGCACCTACTGTACATTAGGCATGGTATCATCAGAACAGGACCATTATGAAGTATAAGAAGATAAACTAGGCTGATGAATTACTTATTCTCTGACACGTGGGTGGTTGTGTGCATATGCTGACAGAGGCATTGTGATGGTCTGGGCAATGTTCTTCTTTGAAACCTTAGTTCCTGGCATTCATGTAGGTGTTACTTAGGCATGTACTGGCCACCTAAACAGTGCTGAGTACAATCCTTACAAAAATGCTATTCCCTAAAAGCAAGGGTCTCTCTTAACAGGATAGTTTACCTTGCCACATGGCAAAAATTGATTAAAAAGATGACAAAGAATTAATGGTGTTGGTTTGGTCTCCAAAGTCCCAGCATCTGTGAAATGTGCTAGAAAAAAATATAAAAACCATGAGGACCAAACCTCACAACTTACAAGATCTGCTGCAAATAGCTTTGTGCCAGATACCACAGGACACCTTCAGATATCTTGTAGAGTATATGGTTTAATGAGTCAGGGCCGCACGGGTTTTTTTCCAGTTGGTTTTAAAATCTGCTGGATTCCATCAGATTTTCAAACCTGCTGGATCTTCCACAGGATTTCTGTCGGATTCCTGTACATTCAATGTACATGGCCAATGGCAAATCCAAAAACCAACCGCAGTTTTTAGCGCAAATCTGCAACAAAAACCATGGTCCAGCGATGTTAAAATGCCATCGGATTTTGGATAGCATTTTAACATTGCTGTGTAGACATAGTCTTAGGCAACTGTTGCTTCAGGCCGTGTTTTATTTTATGATACACTGATATATGTTTACATTATTGTTAGCGGACACATAGCAGTATAAGCAAAGGTTCTGTTTCATGGTTCCGACACTGCAATTAATATTGAGAAAATCCTCAGACTTAGTAATTGTCATAATATTCCTGGACTATGCAATCAAGCAAACCTGTTGGTAAGATTAGGTGTTTTTTTTTAGTTCTTCATTACTGTGGATTTCCAAGGGAAACCATAGAAAATTACAAGGTGATAAGAAAAGTTGTGAAAGACAAAAAGTGCTGAGACTGGTAACAATCGGCGACATGTAAGAATAGGGCTGTGCCAGATATCTGCCGTCTTTACAGCCCAATATCAGGCACAGGGGCAGGGCACACTAGAACCGTAGCGAAGCTACAAATATGTAGCTTCGCTACGACATTTCTGGGCGCATTACAGTTGAAACAAGTATACCACTTTCAAAGTGGTATGCCTGATCCAGAACTGTTGTCCAAGCATTAGAATGTGCCCGATTTATGATCCGCTGTAGAGCGGGTTCATACATCAGGCACATTCTAGACTACTGTTAACAGCAAATTTCATGCATGTCGCCCAACATGTTTAGAAATGACACTACCCTTATCCTCATTCTTATTCTGCAGTGGGTTTCTGACATTGATGACAGCATGGCCAGTAGTTTGGGCACTCAACAGGTTTTTATTCATTATTCTTTTTGTCTCCTCATCTCCCCAAAAATATTTAAATAAATAGTGATCAAAAAGTCAGATGGTACCAAAGAAAACTACAGTTACCAAAGAAGTCCTCACACAGTTCCAAAGATAGAAAAATAAAAAAAAAATTGTATTGGTCAGGTTTTGGATTTTATTTTCCTGAAGTGTTCTGTAAAATAAGATCTGGAATCTGTCTGGTTGCTCTACTTTTCCTCTGGACTTGCTTTGAAAAATGTTCCCCATAGTCTGCTATAAATAAAGACCAGTCATGTTACTGACATAATACACTAAACTATAGCTGTTTATCCAAATTCACAGTATTATATCATGCAATAAACATTGTTTCTATACATAAGGGTGGTGAATTTAACTCTGCTCAATTGCCAGTTGATACAACATAATAAATAGAATCATATAATAATATCACAAAATTTTCCTCTGGAATCAATTTAAAAAATGGACATCATTCTGTGTCACTTGTCTGTGTACGTGTCAGCAGTGTGTGATAATGTGCATGGGATTATAAATCACACTACTCCCATCACAGCTCTCACAAAAAAGCATAAATAAAACATGTGGACACTATTGTTAGAGGGAAGTTGAATTTGGCCAGTGGCCATTCCCATTGCAGATAAGCTTAGCTAAATTAATTAATCACTAGCTCTGTAGTAAATGAGCTAATCACCAACTTTATAATTAACAACCAACATTCTTACAGGGGGAGGCACAGCTTCCAAATATTAGGCTCTACAACCTGGCGACTATGTGGAGACATGTAAGGGATTGGCTGGAGGACACAAGTGTATTTTCCAACACGATTTTAGAGACTCAGTTGGCGAATCCTCATAATCTAGTAACACTCCTGCACCTCCCATGGAAAGTCCAAACCAGTGAGGTGAAACAAAGTCTGGTCTTAAGAGACACTTTGGCGACCTGGCGTCATGTCAGGAAATTATTTAAAAGACCGATGTATATCTCTCATTTTTTTCCATTGTGGGACACGCCATCGTTTAAACCCGGGAGGGAGAATAATTTTTTTACCAGTTGGAAGTCAAAGGGAATCAAGAAATTGGGAGACCTGTTGTCGCCCTTGGATGGTTCCGTACTTCAATGGAGGGACATGGAGGAGAAGTTTGGGTTAGGCCAGAATCACATCTTCCAGTACAAACAGATAGAAAGTTTTTGTAGATCCACGATCACCAACCTCCAACCTCTGGGAGAAACGAGAGAATTCTCGGAAATATGTAAGAAGGAGGACAGTAGGGGGTTATTATCCAAAATATACGCCAGCTTACGTAGGAAGGAAACGGAGGCTCAAGAATACATTCTTTTCAACAGTTGGGAGTCCCAGCTTCTGGACCCTGAGATTTCTCAAAAAATCCTTAAAGGGATGACACTGGTACGAAAAGCGGTGGTAAATGAGCAGTGGAGGGAGGTGCTTTTCAGGTTAGCACACAAATCTATCTACGCATTTAATATTCCGCATGGTACCGACGCTACAGGGTATTTACAAGCCTGCCCGAAGTGCGGGTTAAACAAAGCAAACCTTTACCACTGCATGTGGCAATGCACAGAGGTTCAGGGGTTTTGGCGTAAGGTACTTCAATATATTAAAGATACTTGGAAATGCTTAATAACCTTTAAACCGCAAGGTTTACTGTTTCATTATGTCACTACGGAATCAGACACTGAGAGGGGAGAGAGCTCGTTGGTGACAACGAAAGGAGTGCACATCACTTTATTTAGCGGCTAAAAATGTTTGTTGAGACACTGGTTGGTTTCTACGCTCCCTGAGCTCACTGAGCTCCGGGATTGTCTGAAACAAGCATTGTACATGGAGGAGCTGGAGGTAGAAAGAAACAAAGACAAAGATGCCAAAGGATTCTTGAAAAAATGGAAATCTTTTATTTCTGCACAGTACACCACGGACGAGATCAAATCTTTACTGGAACCATTCAAATACACAGAATACTATCTGTTGGAGAAACTAAAAGGTACATTATGGAATCTAGATCTAGGAGATTAGCTCCGTAGGGCAAGGGTACGTTAATAACATAAAATTGAAAGATAGTAGTTTTTTTTGTTATTAAAATCTGTGATCTATACTGTATACCTGATCTTTGATTCTCGTACAGTTGTATTATGCATGATAATTGCATTTATGTTGCGATGACTATATTCCTCAATAAAAATTTGTTTAAAAAAAAAAAACAACCAACATTCAATTTAATAATCCTGCCATAAACTCTGACCAGTAAGATAAATAGCATTTAAATGTCCACTCACTTACAGGTGAGCGACTGAACCCTTCTTCTGAAAAAGAGGCTTTGAGAAGGACATAAAATATGACTTAACCACATTAAAAGGGTTTTCTAACTATGCAGTTTCACAGAATCACAGCCAGCTTCAGACTCACAATTCCTAGTCAGGCCGTGGGTGGATCTATAGCAGTGAATGGCATATCAGCTATGCTATTCGTAGTTGAGCCTACTACATTGAAATAACTGCAGGAGATGTAAAAGCTGTAGTACACAAGAGTACAGAACTCTAAGGAGTGAAAACTCCTAGAGATTACACACAGTAGGGAGTGACATCACCATTGACATACAGCAGCTTCCAGCTAATCAGATAAAAGAGAAGAGGGAGATGGTTGGTAACTAAGAGAAACTTGTGTGAACTCAAAAAATATAAAATCTCTCTCATCTCCTCAAAAAAGCAAAATAAAAAGCAATGTATTTGATAATAGTCTTCATTTACTTTTTCCTTCATGTTCAAAGCTAATCATTGTACTGAGAAAACCCATTTAAGAGAGAAATGGTGGTGTGTGAGGCATGGATCGAGACTTCCCAGGAGCTAGAAACTGAAAGCTCCTCAGTCTACAGCACTTCATTCAAAGATAGTAACAGACAGGCCACATGGGTTTATCACCTACCTAATGACCTACCTATTACTGATCAAAATCAGATGCTGTAACATCAGTTTTATATGTCAACCACCTGACTTAATCAGTGATAGTTGTCAGTGCTAAAACTGACCAACGTTGGGTGGGAAAAATAAGGTCCTTTTGGTGGGAAAAATTGCACCAAAACACCCAGCAAGAAGAAGGTTCTTAAAATCCCATGTGAATTCCTCCCTATTGTTTGTGTTCCCTCTATTTAAAATCATGAAATGGAGCTGAATCTAAATCAACTCTGGTTACAGTAAGATATACGTTTAACCACTTCCTTCCTGACTGGGATGTTTTTCTCATTCCTGAACTTGCAAATTTTTATTCTTTTTTAGTATAGTAGTACCTCACAATTAGTTATTCAAATTTTTTTTCACTTTTTTGTTATACACAAGGCTTTATCTTTATTTAATTTTTATATATGTTTTTAATATCCGGAATAAGGGTAAAACTATGAAACAATTGTTTGTTTTTCACGGTTTGGATAGTTTTCATTTTTAAATAGTTAATACTTGGGGTGACATCTATAAATTTGCATGCGCCATTTGGTAATTTGGAACACACCAGTTCTAAATAGATATAGAGAAGTGTATAATAAGACAGTATGAATGAAGGTGTTATTCGCCAAACATTTTTGGCGTATAATACTCAAAATTAGCACATAGAGTGTTATGCACCCAACTTTGTATGGCAGTTTCTCACCAAACTTTGGCGCATGAACATATGTCATCAGGCGCACATTGCACTAAGTTTGGCTGTATGCCTGTTCATACATCTATAGAACCGGCAATATACGGCAAAAAAATGGTGAAGGCAAATTCATAGATGTCGCCCATAGTTTTAGGTAATTTTAGGTGGTGCTAAAAGTTGTGGCTTGACATTTCAGTGTCTTTTATCATTTATTTATGTTTTGTTTTTTCTTTTATTGATTTAAGACATTCAGGCTCAGACTGGCCACTAGGGAGTCGGTGAAACCATCGAGTGGGCGGGTCCGGGTGATACGTCGCTCTGCATGCCCGGACCTGCTGCATCGCCGAAACTATGGTGGCATTTATGGGGGAATTTATGCTTACCTACTTACAGGGGCCTGTATACATACCTATATACCTACAGGGGACATATATACCTAACTACCTACAGAGGGCTGTATATCTAACTACAAGGGGCATATATACCTACCCTCTACATGGTGCTGTATACCAACCTATTTACAGGGCACATATATATACCTATTTACCTAAAGGGCTACTATACCTACCTACAGTGGGCCAATATACCTACTTACTAGGGGTCTACTTACCTACTTTCTTAATGGTGGGCAATATTAATACCTATTTACTTAATGAAGGACACCATTACTAAATGTAGGAATTTGTAGGAAAGTGCTGGAAAAGTGAGAAGTCTAAGATGTTTGTGTGGTAAATTCTACAGGGATGAGTTGTGATCAGTAGAAGTCATCATGGTGTTCTGAGTCGGATGGAGAAGAAAAAGGAAAAAGAACGACTCATTAGAGAAGAAAACGACTCATCAGATAAGATATCTCCTGTGAGTCCTTGGATGTCAGGGGTTATTCTGCTTCTGTGTTGGATCAGTGCTGTAGTCATTGTCATGTGATGCAACCTGAGCTGGTATCTGAGAACTGTGTGGTCTCTATATGGCATTGTGGTATGTTATATCAGTGCTTGTATAATAGCAGCGTACACTCTTTTTTGATTGTAAGGGTATGTTCAGACTGCGTAATTGTGGCGTGCATTTCGCCACTTATTTGCACTTTAATACGGGTGAAATGTGCACCACAATTACCGTAATTCATAGCTCTCATAGAGAACTATGAATTATGCCTCGTCTCCCCCGGTGTACAATACGATCATATTGTACGCCGGGTGAGAGAAGTAACAGGTCACTTCTTCGTGCCGCTTACGCGCCGCTGATAATAGAAGCGCATACTTCCAAAACACATGCCATACTGCGCCGTGTACAGTACATGCCCCAGTGCGCCATGTTAACATACCCTAAAAGATAGTGCACCCCTGTCCCTGACCCTGTGATTAGGGGGTTCACTTTTACTTTCCTGATTGTTTTTATAGTGTAGTTTATCTTAGAAAGTGGTGAGATGCATTACCAAAGGAAAACTTGGAGGTGGGGGGGGAAGTTATGGATGGAGCCACTTAGCCAGGTGTCTGTAGCGGCAGTAGTAGTGGATCCTCTGGACCACCGCAAGCAGTGGTAACGGCCACGCCAGAGTCTAAGTAGGTCCCGGTATTCACCAGAGCCCGCCGAAAGGCAGGATGGACTTGCTGCGTCGGGAGTCCTACCAGGTTGTCACCCCTGACACGACTAGCTTGCAGAGGCAGCCAAGGTGCAGCGAGGTACCAAATCGTAAGGCAAAACTCATAGTCAAGGTCAGGCGAACAGGTAATTGCAGGCGGCGAAGATTCATGGTCGAGAAACGTGGCAAGGGTCAGTAACACAGACGAGACATAAACGCACTAGGAACGGCTTTCTCGCAAGGCACTTGGCACTAAAGATCCGGCGGGGACATGCAGGAGGAGTTAACCTTATGTAGGTTCAGCGGCCGACAATCAGCCAACTGCCGGTGCGCTGAACCTTTAAATTTGAGAGAGCCGGCGTGCTCACCCTAAGGAGCGGGGACGCGTATACTGGCCAGCAGAGGACCGCAGGGAAGCAGGAGCACGGGCAGGTAAGTATGTACCTACAGGGGAGCGAGTGCGCCCACAGCCCGACACGCAGATTGCGTCACCACTCATCCCCGAAGATGAGGGAACAGCAGGGACACGAGTGCGCCTGCAACCCACCTGTGGGCTGTGGGGTCACTCGTAACAGTGTCTATCTATAATATGTTAGACTGTGAAAAATGTGTGAGGCATGTGAGACTGATGTTTGAGACACTCATTTGGTATTGCACACTGCACAATACAGCTCTGTTTTGCACACTGTACTATGTGGTAAAATGCACATACTTATGTCCGAGAGGCCTAAAGATTAATAGGTTCTATTTTCAGGTACAGTAGCTGTAGGATGGTCAACTCCTATGTGTGCTCCAGTCCCCCCACTATGACACTGAACTCATTGTGCCTTCCATAAGGTCAAAAAAATACCTGGGAGATATTTTACATAACTTTTTACTGTAACTTTTTACATAACTTTTTACTGTATAATTGATTTCCCCTATAACTAGGGTTGATATATTAACTCCAGTTACAGGGGAATACAGCCTCCAGCTCTTACTGCAGAGCTGATCTGAGTCTGTTGAGATCCTGGTGCTACTGCAGTTACTCATGTATACAGCATACGGGAAGACAGGAATGGTAATAGAGGGTGATGAAGAGCAGCTAATAGGTAGGAATCTCCTTTCTGTTGGATGTGTAGTGTACAGGAGAAGGTGGCATGATACACTACTAAGGTTTATGAATGTTTAATACCATTTTCTGTGTTAATTGCATTATAAAAGTGTTATACCAAATGTCTATTGACCTCTACTTTACCACTGTATTCAGCTAACAGCTTCTGCACATGTCTATAAAAGATGTATAGTCATGCTGCCTTGATGAAATCTAACCAGTCTCAGCCAATTCAGAGCTAGTGGTGGGAGTTACTATGACAACCAGACACAGAGAGGAGAAGATTATATGAGACAGGTAAATTTAGTATTCGGAGTCTTTCTAATCATCTACCATTTTGGGTTATCATCATCCTCTACAACCATACAAAGGTACAATCAATCATGCCACCCTGTCATAGGCTATGCTGCCCCTGGGTTCAGGGGACAGCTTTAACCCTTTTATGTCCCTGGATGCATAGGAGTGGATCAAGAGAGTAAGGAAAGTGTATTCCACAGGAAGATGGTTACAACTGGACTTATCAGGACTTTGGATTCTCAGGATTCTCGTGAGGTAAAGATTTAGTCCCACCAGACCTCATGCCCTTTGGGACCCAGTTAGCCTCTGGCCTGGCCCAAAACCCCCAACCTCTTAGGATTGTCCAGTGCACATGAGAGTCAAAGCGAGCTCCACGTTTGATTTCTGGAAATCGCTCATAAGGGACTTGAATTGAGGGATCACTGTTCCTTTTACTTGTCTACTGAGTGGCTTGGACTGACTGTGAAGGAAATTGTACTGGTATGTAATCCACTTCTGTGTGCTTGTAAGATCTGACATGGGAAGTAAAGGAGGCCTCTGCTGACAGTTGAAATGATAACCCATTGCCTACTGCCTGTCATCTCTGCACTGCACACCAAGGGCACCTCACACACCATCTATCGCAGGCAGTTGAGGGACAGGCCATCACCAGAGTGTGCCCCAGGGGAACAACTACTACCATCATCCTAATAGTGCAGACCCCCTCTTCATTAATGCCTGGTTCTGGAGCACAAGAGGAATGGGTAGTGAAGTATGTAGCCACCATGACAAGGATCAGGCTCAGGTTTGTGGTTACTGCTCCCATCTCCCTCTCCTCTTCCTCCCCCCGTGCACTCTGGTGCACCACAGATGGTCTCTAGTTGTACTTAACAAGAGTGAGCAAGAGTATTTCCAGATTTTTCTTGAGAGATTTTATTATGACTCCACTGGTTCTTCTTCCAAAGACCTCTATAAAACCACTATACGGTATAAGGATAAGCATTCTCTTTTAAGCTGAACATCCTATTTCTGGATGCATACATTTCCATTGGGTTTAATGGAAGATGGCCTATATCTTATTAGCCTCAGCTTGTGCATGGAATTCCCAGTCCTTTTCAGCTGCTCACTGAGCATGGAATATTGTTGGAATATTGTGGAAGATCGTTACCTAGACAAACGCTTTAAATGCCTGGTGTACACAGAAATGTGAAATGTTTCCTGTAGTGGTGAGAGTCTTGGCCCTTTCTTAAACTCAGTTTCATGCAATAAGCTGTTTCATTCTCAATTAAGATGTTGGATACTTTTCAATGCTAAGGCTATGTCTACATGGCAATGGTAAAATGCCATCGGATTCTGTTATAGAATCCAATGGTATGTTACAATCACGGTACCCGTTTTTTGGCGCAGATTGCGTGCTCGGTTTTTGGATTTCAGCCAGCCCCTTTAACATTGAACTATACTAGAATCCTCCGTAATATGGCGGATTATATAACATGTTCTACAAACCAAGCGGTTTTCAAATCCGACAATAGAAAATCCAAGCTGTATAGACTACAGCTCGGATTTTCTATTGTGGTCTATGGGGATGGTTTACAATCAGATTTTGTGGACTATAAATACTGAATCCGCTTAAAAATCCGACCAGAAACCAGTGCTATGTAGACGAGGCCTAACTCTTCTACACAAATGAGCAAAAGGGTAACAATGTTTTGAACTTTTGACTTTCAGGCTCACTATCCACTACAGCTTTGAACGTGAGACTACAATAATTTTGAAGACAATCATCTTGGCTTTTGGTCATTTCAAGTTCCCTAAAAATTGGAATAAATGTAATGAAAAAAAGTCACATGTATTCCAAACTGGTCACAATAAAAAGTACTTCAGCTCACAAAAAATGCACCCTCACTCAAGTCTCTAGCTCTGTAGTCTGTAAGTTGTTGGTCGCAGAAAATGGCACCGCCGCACAAATTTCAAAAATAGAAAATTAAAATGTTTGTACTAAAACATAAAAAAAACCCCTTTTCTATTAGCTAT
>JAODAL010073192.1:0-14820 GCA_025379985.1 Phyllomedusa bahiana | reverse complement strand
AGCGAGATATCTCTTTATACTACATTTTACACCCTTAAAAAACAGCGGGGGTTGGCGGTTTTTCCTATTATTCTTTATAAGAAACCCCAAAATAACCCCGGGTACGTATACCCCCCCTACAAAAACCCCTTAATGCAGGGGTACTATAAATAACTTTTCAGTAAAAATATAACAGCGGGGTACCTCCTTTTTTAGTAACATAAAACTACCCCTTAAAAAAAAGGGGGGAAAAACTTTAAAATCCCCATCAGAAACCTTTTCATAAAAAAAGGGGGTTAATTTATTAATCCATACATTACCCCTTTTAATAACAGAGGTGTACTATAATCCATATTTCCCCCCAATAAGGGAAAGGGGGGGGTACCAATAAACATTATAGCCCCCCCTTTTAATAACAGGGGTACTTTAGTCACCTACAGAACCCCCATAAAAAAAAGGGGGGAAATAAAATCACATAAAGTACCCCTTTCCAAAAAAAACTGCAGGGTACCTTTAATAAAATACATTTCCCCCAAAAATAACGGGGGTCCCAAAATTCAATGGTAAACCCCCTATAAAAACGCAGGTTACTTTAAATAGTTGACTAAAGATATCCTTCTGTTATTATTTATAGGCTGTAATCACGTAAAATACCCCCATAAAAAACAGAGGGTCCCGTTTAATTTAAAATACAGTCCCCCAATTAACAGCGGATCCCTTTTAAATATATATTTTTACCCCCTTAGTTACTTTAAAAAATAAGCGGCAGTACCTAAAAATTTCCAATCGTCCCCCCGAAAAAAACAGCGGGGGGCCCCCCTTAATAAACAATATATTTCCCCCTATAATTTAACACCGGGTCGGGTCCCTATAGTTTTTTTAAATTTACAGCCCCTAAATAAAACAGTGGGAAATTTTTAAATCACATAAAATACCCCATAATAATCGCGGGGTCCCCTTTTAATAAAATACAGTCCCCCCACAAAAACAGCTTTAGGAAACCTATAAAATCAATAGTCCCAGGTTTAATGGACACCCGGGGCCCCCCATTTAATTTCAATATATTTCCCCCCCAAAAAATAACACCCCGGGGTTTACCTATTAATTTACATATATTTCCCCACATAAAAAGAGGGTTACCTCTTTTTAACATAAGTCCCCCCCAAAAACAGGGGGGAAACCTATAATCAAATATGTACCCCCTAATAAAGGGGGGGGGACGGGGTGGGGTCCCTTTTAATGGGTTAAAATACAGCCTAAAAAAATTACAAAAGAGTGGGATTTTTTTAAATTCACATACAATCCCCCCCATAATAACAGGGGGAAACCTATAATCAAAAAAAGTACCCCAAAATTTAAAGGGGGGGGTCCTTTAATCAAATATCGTCCCCCAAAATTTTAAAATTTAAAAAAAAAAGGGGGGTCCCCTTTTAATAAAACGATATATGTCCCCTCATAATAACAGTGGGGTACCTATAATTAAATACAGTGCCCCCCATAATAACAGCGGGGTACCTATAATCACAGAGTACCTCCATAATAACAGCGGGGTACCTATAGTAGTTGAATACAGCCCCTAAATAATAACAGAAGGATACCTATAATCAAATACAGTACCCCCAAAGTAACAGCAGGATACTTAAATAATAACAGCAGAGTACCAAAAAAATTCACATACAGTGCCCCCGTAATAACAGCGGAGTACCTATAATAAACACATATATTTCCCCCTAAATAATAACGGCGGGATATCTCATATCACATACAGTACCCCATAATAACAGCGCGGTACCTATTATCACATATTACCCCATTGACGACAGTGGGGCACCCATATTAATCTATATTTACTCCCCTGATTTAAGAGCATGAGGACATTATTATAATCCACTAGTTCCCCCATAATAATAGCAGGGTACTATAGACGCTATATTAAAGCCTCAAAATATTAACAGCGGAAAGAGTTACCTAAAATTATCACATATCCAGTACCCGTAATAACAGCGGGGTACTTTAAAAACACATATTTCCCACTTAATAACTGCGGGGTAATATAATCACATATAGTAGCCAAGGTAAAAGCGGGGGGGTTACCTATAATAGTTGAACAAACCTATAAAAAATAAAACAGTGGGATATCATTAATCAATACAATACCCCCGTAATAAAGCGGTGGTACCTATAATAATTCTGTCCTCCATAACAACAGCGGGGGTGCCTCAATTCACATTATAAGACCCATAGTCAAATAATACAGCGGGTTCCTAAAAAAAATCCATACCGTGCCCCGTAATTAACAGCGGCTAGTAGTACTATAATAATACACATTATTTCCCCCCATAATCACTCCGGGGGTTCCTATAATCATCATACCGTACCCCAAATAATAGTTGGGGGGTACTATAATCACACGAGTAACCCTTATTAAAGCAAGGTACCTATAATCACATACAGTACCCCCATAATAACAGTGGGGTACCTATAATTAAATACAGTGCCCCCCATAATAACAGCGGGGTACCTATTATAATCACATATACGCCCCCATAATAAGAGCGGGGTACCTATAATCAAATGTACCCCCATAATAACAGCGGCGGACCTATAGTAGTTGAATACAGCCCCTATATATAACAGGCGGGATATCTTTAATTCACATTCAGTACCCCCATAATAACAGTGCGGTACTATAATCTCATATAGAGTACCCGTGAGACAGCGAACCATAGTAATCGCATACATTTTCCCACATAATAACAACAGGGTACATATTATAATCACACATAGTCCCCCCATAATAACAGCGGGGTACCTATAATCACATATAGTACCCCATAGTAACAGCAGGGTACCTATAGTATTATAATGCAGCCTCTAAATAATAACAGCGGAGTACCTAACATTATCACTTTTAGAGTACCCCATAATTACAGCAGGGGTACTATAATCACATACAGTAACCCTTAAAACAGCGGGGGGGGTACTATAATTAAATACGTCCTCCTTTCAATAACAGCGTGGTTCACTTAATAAGTGTGAATTCAGCCCTAAATAATAAACAGCGGGATATTCTCATATCACATTACAGAAACCCCATAATAATAGCGTGTTCCTATGGGGGGTAATATTAATCAAAATACAGTACCCCATTAATAACAGCGCAGTTACCTATAATCACTTATAGTTCCGGTTATTACCGCGGGCACCCCAAATAATCATCTTATTTCCCCCCATAAATCAGGCAGGGTACCTATTGTAATCACATATTAGTTCCTCATAATAAGAGCGGGCTGGACCTATAATCACATACAGTACTCCCCCCCCCCCATTATAACGGCGGGACAACTATAATCGCATATAGTAACCTTAGTAAAACAGCAGTGGTACCTTATAGGGTATAATACAGCTCTAAATAATTTAGCCGCTTGAGTACCTTAAAATAATCACATGAGTTACCCCCATAATAACAGCGGGTAACCTATAATCAAATACAGTACCCCAATAGTAACAGCAGGATACTTAAATAATAACAGCAGAGTACCTAAATAAATCACATACAGTGCCCTCGTAATAACAGACGGAAGTGGAGTAGTACCTTTAATCATTTACAGTACCCACATATTAAACAGCGGGGTACCGATAATACATACAGTACCCAATAATAACGCGGTTGGAGGGATGCGTCACGGTAACCTATAAAAAAACCATCTCTACCCCATAATACAGCGGGGTTACTACTAATTCACAGAGTACTCACATAATAACAGGGGGGTACCTATAATCACAAAGTACCTCCATAATAACAGGGGGGTACCTATAGTAGTTTAATACAGCCCCTAAATAATAACAGCGGGATATCTTTAATCACATACAGTACACCCATAATAACAGCGGGGTGCCTATTATAATCACATACAGTTACCCTATAATAACAGCGTTGTACCTATAATCATATATAGTAAACCATAGTAACAGCAGGGTACCTATAAATACATTGGTACCTCATAATAACAGCGGGTGTGGTGTACCTATATTTGTTGAATACAGCCTATAAAACAGTGGGAGATCTTTAATCACATACAATAACACCATAATAACTCGGGTCTGGTTATATAATCAATTCTGTTACCCCATTAATAACAGCGGGGGTACTATAATACATATAGTACCCCAATAGTTAATAATAACAGCGGAGAGTTAACTAAAATAAGAAAAATAACCCATACCATGCCCCCTTTATATCAGCGGAAAGTACTATAATCAACACATATATTTCCCCCATAATAACTGCGGTTGTACCTATTATATACAAAGTACCCCAATAATAAACAGCGGGGCACCTATAGTGTGGAATACAGCCCCTAAATAATAACAGCGAAGATATCTCATATCACTTCAGTATCCCCCATAATAACAGTGGGGGTTGGGTACCTATTATCACAAATAGTACCCCATAGTAACAGCTTGGTAACCTATGTAGTATAATACAGCCTCTAAATCGAGTGTAACAATTAAACAGAGGAGTACCATAAAATAATACATTAAAAAGTACACCGTAAGAACAGCAGGGTAACCTACAATCCTCATATATTTAACCCTATAGTAACGCGGGTTACTTTTATCATTTGGAACCCCATAATAACAGCGGTGGATGGACTATCTAATAGTTAAATATAGCTATTAATACTTAACAAGTGGGGTACCTATAATCAAATACATTACCCATAATAATAGCGGGGTGCCTAATATCACTTATAATACCCCATAGTTAGTTAGCGGGAGTTAGTACCTAAAAATAAATCATACAGTGCCCCCGTAATAACAGAGAAAGTACCTATATAAACACATATATTTCCCCCCAGTACTAACACCGGAGTTCCTATCATCACATACAACACCCCACATAAATACACAGTGGAGTACGATAATCACATAGTGTAACCCCTCTAATAAACGCGGGGTAAGGTACCTATAATGAGAATACAGTACCCCCATAATAACAGCGGGTACCTATAATCACTCAGAGTACCTCATTTTTAAACAGCGGGGTATTACCCATAGTAGTGATTCAAGCACCTAAAACAATAACAGCGGGATATCTTTAAACACATACAGTACCCCATAGTAACAGCGTGGTACCTATAATGAAATACAGTACCCCAATAATAACAGCGCGGTACCTATAATCACATATAGTACCCCATTGACGACAGTGGGGCACCCATAGTAATCACATATTTCTCCCCATGATAAGAGCAGGGTACATATTATAATCACACATAGTTCCCCCATAATAACAGCGGGGTACCTATAGTAGTTGAATACAGCCCGGGATATCTCATATCACATACAGTACCCCCCATAATAACAGCGGGGTACATATAATCATATATAGTACCCCATAGTAAAAGCAGGGTACCAACAGTAGTATAATACAGCCTCTAAATAATAACAGCGGAGAAATTAAAATAAATCACAAAGTACCCCTGCAATAACAGTGAGGTACCTTTAAAAAAACACGTTTATTTCCGCCCATAATGTACCGCCCACAAGGTACCTATAATCACATATAGTACCCCATAATACGCGGGTTTTGGTGTACCTATAATAACTAGATGTACCCCCATAATACAGCAGGGGTAACCTTTTAATCACTTACAGTACCCCCACATTAACAGCGGTGGTACCTAGAATTAATACATTACCCCCCCATAATAACTGAGGGATGGTACCTAGATCTCATTGGAGTACCTCATAATAACTGCGGTTGGTACCTATAGTAGTTGAATCAAGCCCCTCAATATAACAAGCGGGATATCTTAATCAAATTACAGTCCCCCAGTAGTAACAGCGGGGTGACTATTATTTATCACACTACAGTTACCTTTAATACAGCGTTGTAAGTACTATAATCATATAGTAAACCATGTACAGCAAGGGTTAGTATATGTAGTTTAATACAGCTCTAAATAATAACAGCGGAGAAGTAGTAACTTAAAATTATCACATACTGTACCCCGTTATAGCGGGATAATAGAGGTACCTATAATAAACACATAGATTTCCCCTTAATAACAGGGGGTCCTATAATCACATACAGTACCCCCATAATAACAGGGAGGTACTACTAATCACTTTATAGTGCCCCCATAATAACAGCGGAGTACCTATAATCACAGAGTACCCCCATAATAACAGCGGGGTACCTATAATCACATACAGTATCCAGGGCGTTTTCCGACACTCTCAAAACAGAGAGGGAAAGAAGGAAAATTAAGAAAGGGGAGGTAGGGGAAAAAAAGAATCAAGATAGGCAACTAGAGAAAAAAGAAGAGAAGGCTCTTCCTTCTGCAAATATTTTAAGCCAAAAGAAATGGGAGACAAATCGGATCAGTATTTTCATCTTTACGTGTTGCCCATTAAGCCGCTGCAACACAGATTTAAGCTTCAAGTTTGTTTCCCATGCTGCCATTGTATTTCCCTAATCCCCTTTCGATAGGCTTTCAGGATAAAACTGCAAAATAAAATATACTCCCAAAAGCATCGGACTATCCAAGAGGAATAGTCTAGATTGCAAAGGGAAACGACGGGCGAATTGCTCTTAAATTAACATAAAAGTGAAGACACAAATTATTATTTTTGAAGAGAGAAGGCTTTTTGTATTTGACTAATTAAAGATGCATGACATTTATTTCCGTTATTTTTTAGTCTTAAATGTTTTTTTCTCCTATTTAGTCTGTTGGTATTTTTAGTATTAAATTTTTTCTTCTCCATTTACTCCGTCTTTATTAATATAGTTGTTTGTTCTCCGATTACGGTCTGGGTTTTTATTTTTAGTACTTTAATGCTTTTTCTCCTATTTCGATGTGTGTATTATAAATTATATGTCACACATCTTGTAAATAGGGCAAATACAAAAGACTTTTGAAAGTAAGAATACGAAAGTGGGTGTCTTCACGTTTTATGTTACTAAGGAGCAAGCGTCGTTTCCCTTTGCTCCTGGACTATTCCTCTTGGATAGTCTGAAGCTTTTGAAGCATATTTTATTTGCACATACATTACCTCTCATAATAACAGGTTACCTATAAACACAGTAACCCCATAATAACGTTGGGTACCGATAATAATCATATACAGTACCCCCATAATAAAAGCGGGGTACATATAGTAATCACAAACAGTAACAACCTTATATTAACAGCGGCGATACCTATAATCATTTACTGTACCCCATAAACAAACAGCAGTGTACCTATATTCATATACCAGCACCCCTATAATCATATACAGACACCACCCATAACTGCAGGGTACTATATCCATATAAGTAACCATATAAACCAGTGTACGTTTAGTCACTACAGAACCCCCAAGAATCAACTGCAGGGTAACTATAATCACATACTCAGTAACCTATATAACGGCGGTAGGTACACTCTAATAGGTCACATACATACCACCATCCATAATAACGGCGCCGATACCTATAATTCACATTACAGTACCCCAGAATAACAGCTGGAGGGACCTATAATCATATGCTAGTTACCCCATAATACAGCCGGGTACCTATAATTAAATATAACAGTACCCCCATAATAACAGCTGTCTGTGGTTACCTTAATTCACATAGAGTTACCCATAATAACAGCGGGGTTTCCTATAGTAGTTGAATACAGAACCTAAATAAGAAGCGGGATATTCTCATATCACATACATTTCCCACCATATAAAAATAGCGTGGTACCTATAATACATACGTACCCCCAATATATGCTAGCGTAGGTACATATAATCATAGGTCTGTACCCCATAATAACAGGGCAGTTAGTATATTCACTTCATATGTACCCGGTTAATAACAGAGGCCGGGGCACCAAATAATCACATATATTTCCCCCCATAATCTAAAGCAGGGTTCCTATTAAATCACATATTGTCCCCCCACCCCCCCAACCCCCATATTTACAGCGGTGGTACCTATAGTAGTTGAAGAAGCACCTAATAATGACAGCGGGATATACCTTTTCCAAATCACATACAGTACCCCGCATAATAACGGAGGGATACCTATAATCAGATATAGTACCCCAAAGTAACAGCAGGAGGTCCTATAGTAGTATTATAAAGCTCTTAATAATAACTGCAGAGTACCTGATATAATCACAGTAAGGTTACCCCGGTAAAACAGCGGGGGGTCCCTTTAAAAAACACTTTATTTCCCAACATAATAACCGTGGGGTACCTTTAATCCACATAGAGACCCCCATAATAATCAGGGGCGGGTTACCTATAATAGTTTAATACAGCCCCTAAATAATAATAGTGGGAACTTTAATAAATAAAAATTACCCCCTTAATATCAGCGGGGTACTATTAATCAAATAACAGTACCATAGTCAAGCAGGGTACTATAATCACTTACAAGTACCCACATAATAACAGCGGTGTCGGTACTATTTATAGTCACATCAGTAACCCCTTAAAGTATAGGCGGAGGTACCTATAATCACTTTATTGTACCCCGCTTAACTAACAGCGGCGGACTGGTACCTATATATACATTTACAGTGCACCCGAAATAACTGGCGGGAGTCACCTTATTCACATATAGTACACTCCATTAATAAACAGGCGGGGAACCTATAGTAGTTGGACTACAGCCCATAAATAATAAACGCTGGAGATATCTCACATCAATACAGTACCACAATAATAACAGCGGGGGTACTATAATGCATTTGTACCCATAGATAACAGCATGGTACCTATAAGTAGTTTATATACAGGCTCTAAATAATAAGAGGTCTACCTAAAATAATCACAGTCCAGTACCCCGTAATACAGGGGTTGGATATGAGTTTGGTCCCTTTAAAATACCACCACAATTTTCCCCCCTAATAACAGCAGGTACTATATTGCATATATAGTACCCCCATAATAACAGCGGGTTACCTAAAATAGTTAAATAAAGCCTATAAATAATAACAGTGGGATATCTTTAATCACATACAGTAACCCCATAATAACAGAGGGGTAACTATAATCACATATAGTACCCCAAAGTTAAATTAAACTGAGGACGGGTACTGTTAAAAAACATTTTTCCCCCATAATAACAGCGAGGTACCTATAATCACATATAGTACCCCATAGTAACAGCGCGGTACCTATAATCACATATAGTACACTGTTAATGACAGTGGGGCACCCATAATAATCACATATTTCCCCCAGGGTACCTATTATAATCACATATAGTCCCCCCATAATAAGAGAGGCATCATCGGGGTACCTAATAAATCATGAAAGAAGCACTGACTGAAAGGTTTAAAAGCCGATCTTCTTTATTATTTCAATTTCGTGTAAGGATAAAATATAGCGTAATACAGGCAATGGTAAAGGCTGACACGTTTCTGGCTAGATACTAAGCCCTTGTTCACAGCATGTCAGTTTGTATTGAAGTGCTCATTTATATAGGGGGAAAGACTTTAGCAAGAATTATTGATAATGGAATTAAATGTGTCCCAAAGATGAACTAGACGTAGGAATCGAAATCTAACCTAGTAACTTCATTAAAACACGAATAGAGGGAAAAAACATGGATGGGGGGGGACCCACAAACAGGCTTTTTCCCATGAGGGGGGGCGGGGGGGGGGTAGGGGTTGGGGGGCGTTAGTATCTAGGGAGTCGTAGGTGTAACGTATGCAAGTCACTAAAAAAACATTCTAATTCAAGCAATCGTCATACGATAATAAAGAATATATAATACGTAAATTTAAAAACTTTGACACTGACACGTTATTTATGGTAGTATACTGCGGAAGATATGTGATAAGCTTTATATAGGATCAAAGTATGCGTTCAATTTTAGACCCGCATTTCAGTACATCTTTTACTAAATTAAAAATGGCACGGCAACATCTTCAGGACTTGCTCGACATTTTGTCGAAATAACATGAAAGGGATATACGGAGTCTCATTTGTTTTGGTATAGAGAAAGTGGGGCGACCAAACAGGGGTGGAGATTGGTTGCACAAAGTTCGTATGAGAGAGGCATTCTGGATACTCCAACTTCAAACCCGTATTCCGAGGGGTTTAAATTATCGCAATGATTTGGCATACATATATTGAGTCCACAAAATATATTCTACTGAAGGAATATAGGTATATGCCAGCCAGTATAAGTTATATATTAAAGCTAATGTAAGCTTATCACATAGTCGCATGGTTGTTGTTTTTGTTTTTAATTGTAGTAGTGAAAACCACGTACCTATTTTTATGAATGAATTTCAGTAGTAAAGGAAGTGACAGATTGTGATGTGGAAGTCTTTCCCCCTATATAAATGAGCACTTCAATACAAACTGACATGCTGTGAACAAGGGCTTAGTATCTAGCCAGAAACGCGTCAGCCTTTACCATTGCCTGTATTACGCTATTTTTATCCTTATGCACGAAGATTGAAATAATAAAGAAACGGCTTTTATACCTTTCAACTAAGTGCTTCTTTGCAAGTTTACTACTTTATGTGTCCTGCAACTGGGAACTGCACCTGCTTTAGAACTGGGTTTGGCCATGTGAGGTTTACCAGATGATTGAAGACTGCAATCAAGGTGAGCTCTAAATCCTTCACTATTGAAATGTTGTTTCGTACCTATAATCATATAGAGTACCCCCATAATAACAGCAGGGTACCAATAGTAGTTGAATAAAGCCCCTAAATAATAACGGCGGGATATCTCATAACACATACATTACCCCCCATAATAACAGCGGGGTACCTATAATCACATATAGTACCCCATAGTAACAGCAGGGTACCTATAGTAGTATAATAAAGCCTCTAAATAATAACAGAGGAGTACCTAAAATAATCACATACAGTACCCTCGTAATAACAGCGGGGTACCTTTACAAACACATATATTTCCCCCATAACAACAGCGGGGTACCTATAATCACATATCGTACCCCATAGTAAAGCGGGTTACCTATAATAGTTGAATACAGCCTATAAATAATAACAGTGGGATATCTTTAATCACATAAAATAGCCTATAATAACAGCAGGGTACCTATAATCAAATACAGTACCCCCATAATAACAGCGGGGTACCTATAATCACATACAGTACCCCAATAATAACAGCAGGGTACCTATAATCAAATATAGTACCCCCATAATAACAACGCGGTACCTATAATCAAATATAGTACCTTGTTAATGAAAGCAGGGCACCCATAATAATCACATACATTTCCCCTGATGGGTACCTATTATAATCACATATAGTGCCCCCATAGTAAGAGTGGGGTACCTATAATCACATATAGTACCCCCATAATAACAGAGGGGTACCTATAGTAGTTGAATACTACCTCTAAACAACAACAGCGGAGTACCTAAAATAAATACATACATTACCGCTGTAATACCTATAATCACATACAGTACCCCCATAATAAGAGCGCGGTACCTATAATAACATATGTTACCCCATAGTAACAGAGGAGTACCTATAATCACATAGTACCCCAATAATAACAGCGGGTTACCTATAATAGTTGAATACAGGCTATAAGTAATAACATACATATCTTTAATCACATACAATACCCCCCATAATAACAGCGGGGTACCTATAATAAAATAAAGAACCCCCATACCTATAATCACATATAGTACCCCAAAGTTAAATAAAAACAGCGGGGTACCTTTAAAAACACATATATTTCCCCCCAGAATAACAGCGGGGTAATTGTAATGACATATAGTACCCCATAGTAACAGTGGGGTACCTATAATCACAGAGTATCTCCATAATAACAGAGGGGTACCTATAGTAGTTGAATACAGCCCCTAAATAATAACAGCGGGATATTTTTAATCACATACAGTAACCCTATAATAACATCGCGGTACCTATAATCACATATAGTACCCCGTTAATGACAGCGGGGCACCCATAATAATCACATATATTTCCCCCCATAATAACAGCAGGGTACCTATTATAATCACATATAGTACCCCCATAATAAGAGCGGGGTACCTATAATCACATAGAGTACCCCCATAATAACAGCGGGGTACCTATAGTAGTTGAATACAGCCCCTAAATAATAACAGCGGGATATCTCAAATCACATACAGTACCCCCATAATAACGGCGGGATACCTATAATCAAATACAGTACCCCCATAATAACAGCGCAGTACCTATAATCACATATAGTACCCCATAATAATAGCAGGGTACCTATAGTAGTATAATAAAGCCTCTAAATAATAACAGCGGAGTACCTAAAATAATCACATACAGTACCCCCGTAATAACAGCGGGGTACCTTTAAAAACACATATATTTCCCCCCATAATAACAGCGGGGTCAATATAATCACATATAGTACCCCATAGTAACAGCGGGGTACCTATAATCACATAGAGTTCCCCCTATAATAACAGCGGGTAACCTATAATAGTTGAATACAGCCCCTAAATAATAACAGTGGGTTATCTTTAATCACATAAAATACCCCCCATAATAACAGCAGGGTACCTATAATCAAATACAGTACCCCCATAGTAACAGCAGGGTACCTATAATCATATATAGTACCCCATAGTTAAATAATAACAGCGGAGTACCTAAAAAATTCACATACAGTGTCCCCGTAATAACAGCGGAGAACCTATCATAAACACATATAATTCCCCCCATAATAACAGTGGGGTACCTATAATCACAGAGTACCCCCATAATAACAGCGGGGTACCTATAGTAGTTGAATACAGCCCCTAAATAATAACAGCGGGATATCTCACATCACATACAGTACCCCCCATAATAACAGCGGGGTACCTATAATCACATATAGTACCCCATAGTAACAGTATGGTACTTATAGTAGTATAATACAGCCTCTAAATAATAACAGAGTACCTAAAATAATCACATTCAGTACCCCTCATAATATCAGCGGGGTACCTATAATCACATAGAGTACCTCCATAATAACAGCGGGGTACCTATAATAGTTGAATACAGCCTATAAATAATAACAGTGGGATATCTTTAATCACATAAAATACCCTCCATAATAACAGCAGGGTACCTATAATCACATACAGTGCCCCCGTAATAACAGCGGAGTACATATAATAAACACATATATTTCCCCCCATAATAACAGCGGGGTACCTATAGTAGTTGAATAAAGCCCCTAAATAATAACAACGGGCTATCTTTAATCACAGAGTACCCCCATAATAACAGCGTGGTACCTATAATCACATATAGTACTCTGTTAATGACAGCAGGGCACCCATAATAATCACATATATTTCCCCCCATAATAACAGCAGGGTACCTATTATAATCACATATAGTCTCCCATAATAAGAGCGGGGTACCTATAATCACATACAGTACCCCAAAAATAACAGCGGGTTACCTATAGCAGTTGAATACAGCCCCTAAATAATAACAGCGAGATATCTCTAATCACATACAGTACCCCCCATAATAACAGCGGGGTACCTATAATAATCACATACAGTACCTCATTAATAACAGCGGGGTACCTATAATAGTTGAATACAACCTCTAAACAATAACAGCAGAGTACCTAAAGTAATTACATACATTACCCCTGTAATAACAGCAGTGTACCCATAATTACATACAGTACCCCCATAATAAGAGCGCGGTACCTATAATAGTTGAAAACAGACCCTAAAAAACTAACAGTGGAGTTCCTAAAATAATCACATACAATAGCCCCATAATAATAACGGGGTACCTATAATCACATATGTTACCCCATAGTAACAGAGGGGTACCTATAGTAGTTGAATTCAGCCCCTAAATAATAACAGCAGGATATCTCATATCACATACAGTACCTCCGATAATAATAGCGGGGTACCCTATAGTAATAGCAGGGTACCTATTGTAGTATAATAAAGCCTCTAAATAATAACAGCGGAGTACCTAAAATAATCACATACAGTACCCCCGTAATAATAGCGGGGTACCTTTAAAAAACACATATATTTCCCCACATAATAACAGTGGGGTACCTATAATCACATAGAGTACCCCATAGTAACAACGAGTTACCTATAATTGTTGAATACAGCCCCTAAATAATAACAGTGGGATATCTTTAATCACATACAATACCCCCGTAATAACAGCGGGGTACCTATAATCAAATACTGTACCCCCATAACAACAGCGGGGTGCCTACAATCACTTATAATACCCCATAGTCAAATAATAACAGCGGAGTACCTAAAAAAAAAAAATCATACAGTGCCCCCGTAATAACAGCGGAGTACCTATAATAAACACATACATTTCCCCCCATAATAACAGCGGGATACCTATAATCACATACAGTACCCCCATAATAACAGCGGGGTACCTATAATCAAATACAGTACCCCCATAATAACAGCGGGGTACCTATAATCACATATAGCACCCCATTGACGACAGTGAAGCACCCATAGTAATCACATATATTTCCCCCCATAATAACAGCGGGGTACCTATAATCACATATAGTACCCCATAGTAACAGCAGGGTACCTATAGTAGTATAATACAGCCTCTAAATAATAACAGTGGAGTACCTAAAAATCACATAAAGTACCCCCGCAAGAACAGCGGGGTACCGTTAAAAACACATATTTAGCCCCATAATAACAGCGAGGTACCTATAATCACATATAGTACCCCAAATAATAGGGGTTTCCCATAATAAAACGTCCCCCCATAATAAAGGGGGGCACCTAAATCACAGATAGTCCTTAAAAAAGGGGCCCCCCAAGG
>JAODAL010073191.1:0-14821 GCA_025379985.1 Phyllomedusa bahiana | reverse complement strand
AGAGGGGGCAACATTAGTACGATTTGTGGGGTGACGGCGGCAGCCACACACAAGGTAGGCAGTGGCACAATAAATTTTCGAGGTGGAAAAACACAGGAAGCCACAGAGGGCACAATGACTGAGAGGGGGAGGTCACGGCGGCAGCAGTATGAGGTCAGGCATTTGGCACAATGACATTCTGGTTGTGGCAAAACAGGAGGAAGCCACAGAATGGCACAATGACTGAGAGCGGAGGTCACGGCAGCAGCAGCATGAGGTCAGGCAGTGGCACAATGACATTCTGGAGGCGGCAAAACAGTATTAGGCCACAGAATGGCACAATCACACAGTGTGGAGTCACAACAGCAGCAGCATGAGGTCAGGCAGTGGCACAATGACTTTTTCTGGAGGTGGCAAAACAGTATTAGGCCACAGAGTGGAAAACAATCACACAGTGTGGAGGTCACGGCGGCAGCAGTATGAGGTCAGGCAGTGGCACAATCAATTCTGGAGGTGGCAAAACAGGAGGAAGCCATAGAGTGCACAAGACTGAAGCGGGGGTCACGGCGGCAGCAGCATGAGGTCGGGCAGTGGCACAATGACACAGTGTGGAGGACATGGCAGCAGCCACAGCACCCATGAGGTCAGAAAATTGGCACAATGACACAGTGTGGATGTCACGGCAAACAGCAACAGCAGCAGCAGCATGAGGTCATAGAGTGGCACAATGACAGAATGTTGAGGTTGGGTTTGGCAATACCAGTCCCTGGTAAAGATGGTGGTAGGCAGATGGAGAAACTGGCAGCAGATGTGTGGCACAGGTGGGTGGCGGCATTTAGAATATGGCTAAGGCAGGTATTTGAATCCAGACTGACACCTAAAGCATTGGTGTGTGGGAAATCCTGGCCGATCCATGCCTGATTCATCTTGAAAAGGGTCAGTCGTTCCACATTTTCCCCGTGGAACAAGCGGGTCTCTTTGGGGTAACGATGGCCCCGCCGCACTAACACCCGCTCTGATGCCACAAATAACTGGCCGGGGAGGACAGCTTCTCCACTGCAAACTCGGCAAGTTGCGGCCACACATCCAATTTGGCTGCCCAGAGTCCAGGGATCTTCTAACTGAGGTGGCAGAGTGCTGTCCAAGTAAAGGGCCCCAACCTGTTGTTCAGGGACTGCTCCAGTCCTGCTGCTGCTGCTGTGCGACTGCCCTCCTCACTAGGCGGGTGAGGAAGCTGCTCATCAGTGACCCAGACTTAGGTTACTACTGATGGAGCTGGTACTGCTCCTACCCCCCCCTCCTTCCCCCAGCGGCCGCGGCAGTATACGTGAGCGCTGAGGAAACCCCTCGGTCAGACCTGTCAGAGGAGGGACGAATGCCGCACATAGGCAGCGGCCAACTGATTACACGGAGGATTTTTTTTTTCCCTATAGTATTTGAGTTTGTCTTTCTCCTCTCAATGAGCAGGAAAAAGGCTCCCATTTTGGACCGGTAGCGAGGGTCCATTAGGGGGAGGCCAGAAGTCATCTCTCTGCCGGTATGACTGATCTAATTCGGCTGTCACTAGCACTAGGCAAAATAGCAGTCGCTGCGGGCCCATCCTGCACAAGTGAATCCCAGGGGCTCCGTCTGCTCCATTTCCACGAGTAGATACTGCCACAGAGTGCCTGCGGGCGGCTTCATCTGGCCTCATCTTCCTCAGTCTTCCATCCAGTCTCACTCCAGATGTCTCTGTATCCTCCTCTACTTGTCACCTGGGATATAAGAAAATCCACTATTTCACACCATGTGACAATGCTTCCTGCTCCAATTTCCTCCTCCTTCCTCACTCCATTTCTCAGTTCCCCACCGGACTTCATGTGGCACGTGATGTAGCGCGCTCAGGTCTCCAGTAACCCTGCCCAGACAGATTTTCTAGCAGTGTTTCCAGGACATGAAGCAGTGGAATGGACGTTTTCATTCCCGTAGTCATAGGCGACTGAAAATTAAAGTCGCCTTCCTCGAATGGCCTCAACAAACGGCAGGTGTCACGCATGAGCTGCACTGGCTGACATCAAAAGAACCACTGGGGAGTATCTTCTGTCTGCCTGGATCATCAAAAAAATTTAATGGCACTTTCTCCGTTTATACGTGTGTGCGCACACACATGTGCAGGCTGGAATTCCAACGGGTGGAAACATCGCATATCAGAGTGTGTTGGGGGAGGCCGTTCTGCCGCTGCAACTCGAGGTGGGTGTGGGTCCCTGGCTTTGTCGAATGTGATAATGTGCGTACGAATGCACTGTTTCCTGGCATTTCAGAATGTTTTGAAGATCGGTGGAAGACTTTAGAAACCTTTTTCATATCAACCAGATATGATACACTGTGCGCCATGCAGGGGCGCATGGACCAATCCCTCCTCGGTGCAGCGCGGACACCATGTTCCTCGCCATTGTTCCGTCTAGACCACAATGGTCTCGATTTGCAGTTGGATTGGAGAAAGCCAACACATCGCTATTCCTATGATGCATGACGCGAAGAGCAGTTCCGCCCTGTGTGACTTCGTCGCTCGAGGAGATGCCAGGTGTAGAACTGCGTGACACCGCTGTGATCTCTAACACATGTGGTTACTATGATGGAGCAGTACTTGTGGAGGCTGAGATTGGTTGGTGGTTGGTGGAAAGGAGGAGGAGGCGGGACATTGGCGGATGGCAGCAGTTTTGACAAACGTGGGGTGAAAGCGGCGTCTCCTGTCCAAGTTGTTGGTTGTGCCTGGGTTGGAAGCACATCACCAGTGTGGAGTAAAAGTGGCATGCTGTATACTGGCCCTGACACGTAGTTACAGCTCCAGATGTCGCGCTGGCCATGCACCTTGGAACAGATAATGCCGATAAGCTCAAGGCTGACCACCATCTGTTCTACATATTTATGAGTGCTGTGGTACTTGCCATTATTGGAAAAGAAAGATTACTGCTTGGACTAAACTCTCCATCTCGGCTCTGGCACAAGCCATTTGTTCTTACTGAACGGATAGGCAGAGTACTCACAATATTTGGATAAGGGACGGGACTGCAGCAAGAGATAGTACCAAGACAATATTTGGACAGGAGCGCACGGTGTCGTCTGCTGCAATCTTTAAGGATTGGTAGGCACGCATACTGGTTGTTCTACTTTGCAATCGCCTTGCTGAGACGAATTGCTGGCGCCTTGAGTAGCGTGAGGAGCAGGAGGCATCGGGATCAGGGAGATGAATGGTCGTCTCGCTCGGAAAAAGCTCCCTTCTGCTGAGGTGGTGGAGCCTTGACTGGCTGCAATGGCATGCGTTGTCCACTGAGGGGCAAAAGCCCACAGCACGGCTGAGCTGAGCGTCTCGCGCGCTAGCTGCTGCTGATGCTGCGGCAGGCAGGATGAGGTATCCACCACATCAGAGCCACGTTTCTCCCAGAGAGCCACGGGATTGGTGGCGCATGCATGTGTTGATGCTCAGGGCCGTTGGTCGCCAACGTTTAGCTCCTCGGCCACGCTGTCACTTTCTTCCTTACAGATTTCTAAATATATGTGCCATATTGGCTCTCGTGGTGTGCTTAGCAAAGGAACTGCCACCACCGTCCATGATATCGGGATTTAAGCCGCCAACACGCTCCGCACTGAGTGGACTACTGCCGCGGCTGCCTCGCTGAGCCTGTGGCTGCTACTTTCTTGTGACCTGCGAAGTAGGGTTTTTTTTTACTGTGGCAGCTTGGCTCCTATCACACTGCTGCCTTCTTGCTGACTCCACAGCACACGCACCCATTGCTGGCTGCGACTGCTGGCCTGACGCGCAAGTGACGCCCCTTTTCTCCTGACGATGATGAATGGCCCTTGCCTCACACGGCATCCCATGTGCGGTCGGCTACATCATCATCTATTTGTGTTTCATCGTCACTGCTGTCCTCTTGCACCGGTCTTGGTCAGTATGACGAGGTGACCTCTCACAACATGGACCTCCCATGCCACTCTCCACATCTTTTACATTTGCCGACCTAGTTGCAAGTATGCAGGCGATATTGGCCCATTTCTTCATGCTGTTGCTGCTGACTGCCCTCTCAAATTGTTCATCCCATTGCTATTATAGTGGCGTGAGCCAAGTACCACCCAGGACCAGCATAGTAGATTCTCTGTAATGAGGGAAGACTGGACGGGACTGAGGCGGCGCTAGAGGACATGTGAGGGGACGTGACCCGCTCCCGGGCCATGCCAACTAATGGTTGTGTCTTAGGTTCCAGCCGACTCATGGCTGGGGTTGTCAGATATCATCTGGGAGGGAAAAAGATGACCTAGTAAAACCAATCAAAGAACCCCTTGGGTTGCTGAAATCAAAACACAGTCCGTATGATGGGGGGGGGAGTGAATACAGTACGGCGTTGTGGCCTCACCGAGTGACCTGCTTGCGACGTCCCCTTGCTGTGCTGCGACTGGGCCTGTTCCAGGAATGTTCTGTGACACTGCACTCGCAGGTGCAGAGCATGCCCCCTCTCTGTCTGACATAATGTTTGTTCTTAAAATCGTTCACTCCATAGCCAACAGACCACTGTTTGTGATGATATGCTGTATATGATAAATATACACCCTGTTTTTGACTCCAAATGTACCCAGTAAAGTTTGGGTAACCTTGGATATAAATTGCGCTCCACTAGATGGCCAGGAAATTTACTTGTATGTGTCGTTTTTAAAAAAAACTGTGTGTTTTACTAACTGTAAAAGCACAAACATGGGCTTAATTGTAACCTTTCGGAAATGAATTAGGCTACAGGAAAAATTTATATATTTTGGCGTTGAAAAAGACGGTTTATTTTTGTCAGCACACCAGAAAAACAAAGCTTAATAAACACCTGCATGTAAAATTGCGCCAAAGAATTGAGCGCCGACAAACTAGTAGCTTGTGTAGCGTGTTACTCAATTGCGAGAGACGCGCTTCTACGCCACACAACAAGAGATACAGTTGTAATTAGAACTTTGCTTGTTTAATGTAGGCTACAGAAGAAAATATTTTTTTATTTTGGTTGCTGAAGAAGGAGCGGTTTATTTTTTGTCAGCCACTCCAGCAAAACAACGCTTAATTAAACCCTGGATGTAAATGCGGAAAAGATGAGCCCCACAAAAATAGTAAAAAAAAAAAAAAATAGCTTTTGTACTGCATGTTACAATTGCGTGTCTTTCTACGCCAACCAACAAGAGATACAGTTGTAATTTGAACCTTTGCTTGTGAATTAGCTACAGGAGAAATTTATATAATTTTGGCCGTTTGAAAAATAGACGGTTTTTTTTTTAATTTGTGTCAGCCACCCAGCTAAAAAACAAACGTGTAATTAAACCCTGGAGTGATAATTGCCGCCAAGGAATGAGCCCCACTAAAATAGTAGCTGGTGTGCGTGTTACAATAGCTGTTTTCTACGCCACACAAACAAGAGATACAGTTGTAACTAACCTTTGCTTGTGAATTAGGATTAGGTAAAATTTATATATTTTTGGCGTTGAAAAAGACGGTTTTCTTAGTGGTCAGTACACAGCAAAACAACGCTTAATTAACCCCTGGATGTAAATTGCGCCAAAGAATTGAGCCCCACATAATAGTAGCTTTGTAGCGTTGTTACAATTGCGTGTTTTCTACGCCACAACAACAAGAGTACAGTTTGTAAATTAACCTTTGCTTGTGTATTAGGTACAGGAAAAATTTATATATTTTGGCCGTTGAATAAAGGCTCGGTTTTATTTTTGTCAGCACACCAGCAAAAACAACGCTTTAATAACCCCTGGATGTAAATTGCGCAAATGAATTGAGCGCACAAAATGTAGATTTGTAGGTGTTTTACAATTGCATGTTGTGTCGACGACCACTGTCAAACAAGGTGATACAGTTGTATTTACTCCTTTGCTTGTGAATTAGGCTACTCAGGAAAATTTATATATTCTTTGGCGTTGAAAAAGAACGGTTTCTTGGGGGTCACGCACTCACCAGCTCAAAACACGCTTAATTAACCACCTGGATGTAAATTGCGCCAAAGAATTGAGCAGCACAAAATAGTAGCTTTTGTAGCGATGTGTTACAATTGCGTGGTTTCTAAGCCACACAAACTAGAGACTACAGTAGTAATTAACCTTTGCTTTTGTGGAATTAGGCTACAGGAAAAATGTATATATTTGGCTGTGAAAAAGACGGTTTATTTTGTCAGCACACCAAGCAAAACAACGCTTAATTAACCCCTGGAGTAAATGCGCCAAAGAATTGGCCGCTCACCAAAAACTAGTAGCTTTGTAGCGTGTTACAATTACGCGTTTTCTACGCCACACAACAAGAGATACAAGTTGTAAATTAACCTTTGCTTGTGAATTAGGCTACAGGAAAAATTTATCTACTTTTGGAGTTGAAAAAGACGGTTTCTTTGGGGTCAGCACACTCAGCAAAACAAACGCTTAATTAAACCCCTGGATGTAAATTGCAGCAATTAGAATTGAGCAGCCAAAAATGAAGGGTATTTGTATTGTAAAACCGATGTTTCTTTAATGTAATACAACCGGAACTTGCTTAGATTCCCACTTGGGATATTGAATTTAGATATGCAGATGCAGTGGACGCACACTGGATTAGATCCATACCCAAAACAATTAGAAATAGAGACATTAAGAGTACAGTCTCTGAGACAGCTGAGACACCCCACAGAAATCGCTATATTAAAATCAATTATTCTAGTAAGAGCTATCAGCCGCGGCAGCACTTCCCTGATGAAGCGCACAGTGGTGAGGGAGGAGTGAGCTCACCGGCGTCGCTCCGGGACACTTTTATATAGTTACGGTGAGTCACGAAATCCCGATCCGGTATCTGATTGGCATTTGTCATCTGCACATGTCATGCAGGGCTATGCCCTTCTCCTCCCACAGAATGTGCTTGCACATGATAGCGCCATGTGCTCGCAGCCATTTTGATCAAATCAAAAGCCACTTCGTTCACCCGAAGTTACCGCAAAGTTTCGACTTCGTTCCGATATGAAAGTTTCCTGAAAATTCTAAACGAATTTCCACTTCGTTAGAATCGCGATTCGCCCATCTCTATGCACATACATAATACATGACTATCACAGGGTCCATAAATCGAAAAAACAAAAACAATTTGTTGGGTCGCATAAATGTGACTGATTATAGAAGATTTTTAAAAAGGAGAATGCTTTAATTTTTTAAAAATACTAAAACATAACATAAACTCTACACATTTGTTATCACAGAAATTGTACCAACCTGAAGAATACAGATAACACATCATTTATACTGAAGAGTCAATGCCATGAAAGCAAAAATCCTGTAAAAATGGTGCAGTTATGTTTAATTTCACATTCCACCCCATTAGAATGTTTGGGGTTTTCCAAATACATTAAATGGTACGGTCAATGGCACCATTAAAAAGTACATCTTGTTCCACAAAAACAATCTGTCTTACGAATATGTAGATGGAAAAATAGAAAGATTATGGCTCTTGCAAGGTGAGGAGGCAAAAAAATTGTGCCACAAAAAGGCTTGGGCATTTCGGGGTGAAAGGGAAAAGATAATGTCAGGGAGAAGTAGTGATTCGCTGTAAATAAAGCTTATGCATTGTCATTGCATAAAAATCTGTACGTAAATCTTCTTTATATTTATGTGCACAGAACAGAAAGCATTCTTTTGTGAACTTAAATTCAAGTTTTATGTTGGAGACCTGGTCGTAGAAAGACCATGCATGTGAAGATTTAACATTCCTTCTTCCTCCGATTCATTTGCATTCTCCTGGAGATTACCTTTCAAGCCTTCAGACTGTCTTTCTCAAATGTATGCTCAAGAATCCAGTCAGTAAGCTCATTACTACAACATTATTGACTCAAACAACCTTCTTGCCCTATAATACTTGCTTTAAAATCAAGGCAGTCAATTTAGATCATTATGGTACATTCAGTTCCAAGCCTTGTTAGACTGCTTATATAGACAATGCATGCAATAACACTAGTCTCTGGGAAGGTACAGCTTAAGATTATGGTCAATAGAGATTGGGGGTTTTACAGTTGGAGAAAGCTCACTTCATTAGTCCTTTGGTCTCATTGCAACAGTATGGTGGCGTGCCAAAGGGCACTCTGGACATCTGATTTTCTTGATAAATTATGTATACACACTATCTAATATCATCAAGGTATATTTAATAACATAATATAAAATATATAACCACCAAAATGCACTGATTGGTTTCAATTAATCCTAATAGTGTTAGGGGTACTGCATAAAGGAGCACCGCCTAACGTTATTAATTCAAATGAATTAAAAAAAAAAAGAAATAAAGAATGTCTTTCATTATGTTGCATGCAATGTAAGAGATTCCTCTAAAATCCGCAATTTATGTTATATCAAAAATGAATCTCATGTTGAAAGATCACTATCTCCCAAGTTAATAAACCCTTTTAAGTTACCACCGATTGCATTGTTTGCCCTCAGAGCTCACCTTTATTATACCATATCAATGGGACATTTTCCTTTGCACCAGTCTCACGCTTTTAATTCCCACTGTGCACTAGTTTCTTCAGGATGCTAAACAATCTTAAGGGTGCTTTCCTAAACTCGTCTTAGGTCTGTGTACAACTTGTACAGAGAGCCAGAGCATATTGTTCTTGTAGAGACAAGTAAACACTGCCTTCCCTTTAGCTTTCATCTGAATGCATTTATGTCTCTTTCTTTTACATTACTGTAACGGGTGAGCGGGTAAAGCAAGGTGTGTGGATGCAATTGGACAACTGGCCAGGCTGCGCTCTGAAGGGGTGTTGGACTGAGCTGCCTTACAGCACCATCAAGGACCTTTGTATGGTTAAGGTTGGGCTTACCATGCGCTACTGAGCCCCACAGTGTTTACCAACCTCAGAGCAGTCCCCAGCAGTGGCATCATACCAGATAGGTCAGAAATGCTGATGCTAGGCACCAACAGTAATATGGACAATATAACAACAGACTAGGTGTAGAGCTGTGCAGGTACAAAACTGAACAGACAAGAGACAAAACAAAACAGACAAAGGCCAAACGGATGCCAAAGAGGGGGCCAGACGGAGGCTAAGGGGCAAAGCATAAACAGACAGGAAGCAAATCACTAGAAGACCATAACAGGAGTAAAAAGCGATACAGAAGCTAGCAGATGCAAAAATACATAACGCGACAGAATCCCTCTCAAGGACAGCAAAAACACACTAACAAGACACAACAATGACAAGGCAGGGAGTGTGCGGAGGAGCAGGTGTATAACCACACAAGTGGAAAGGGATTGGCAGAGGAAGCCCAACCCCACTGAACACTGTGGGAATAAATGAGAGCATAATGTGGCCGCCGCCCTCTATAGGGCCACTAGCAAATAGGGCAGCAGCCAACATGGAGAAGCAGCATGGCCTCACAGTAACCGCAAAAGGGTAAGCAGGTTAGCAGTGGGCAGTGGCGTGACAGGTCAGTTCATGGTGACAGCGGTACCGCAACAGGAACCGGAGCATGCGACAGAAACACAGGCACGTCTGCAGTTCACAGCAGAGACCACGGACAGAAGGACAGAAGCAAGAACATGGCCATGTCCACGGCCCAGAATGGGGAGCACTGCATGGACCATGACAATTACCTTTTGCTTGGTGTGCTACACTGAAACATGAATGGAATGCCTACAAACAGAGTGGTACTACAAACATTACAACATTTTTTCTGCTATTTTACATAAGTTGTCACTAGACTCCTGCCCATACCCAAGATCCTTTAAGAAAAATGCAACTAGACTGTAAAGCCTTTGATGACTTTAACAAATAAAAACCTTTAAAACTTTAGCATAAGAAAAATCCTGGTCTGCACCAAAGAGGAAGAGAAATATTGCTATCATGGAAGCATGGGGATTGTTTAAGAAAGGAAGGGGGCAGAAGAAGACCAATCCATATGTATGAGATGGGGGCGTGGGAAGCAGTTATTTTTTTCTTTGTATTTATATTCTTTGGATTTAACAAGAATAAGCAGTAAGGAAAATTAAAACTGAGGGAAGCATAGGAAAGAATAAAAACAATGACAGGGTATAGTTATGCAATAAACAGTAGATTAAACAGATCACATTGTTCATTACTTTGAATGTCACATCAAAATTCTTAAATTAATTAAAGATTATATTGAAAATGAGCCTATCATGTAAGGAAAGAAAGGAATGAAATGGAACAGGAAAGAAGCCCAATTTTACAAAAAAATAAGTTCAGGAGTCAACATTTATAAATTGCAAGAGAAAAAAGTTGCAAGTCTATGTATATTTATTTATTTAAGCAAAATCTGTTATTAAAGTGAAAATCTATCTTACAAATATTTGCCTCAAATGTTGTGTAGTATCATTGGTGGATTTCATATCAGCCATTAGCTTGTTTATTCTTTGAGTGTGATCTGTTTCTGTAAATCAGGTGGTTATGGTAAGTGTTAAGGCAGTTTTTCAAAGTTAAGGGATTAGAACTCTGGTTGTGAAAAACCAAAAGAGGACAGATGACTTTTAGACTAATGATAGGAAGCCAGGAACACATAGTAGAAAGACCACTGTATTGTTCTCCATCACAGTAGGTATTGATTTATTTATTTATTAAAGTCAGTCACAACATTATTTTATCAAAGGACGTTCCAACCAAAGACAGGTCATTATTAGTGTTGAGCGATTGCGTTGGCTATCGAGATCGAGCGATAGTCGATAGTCGGCCGCTATCGATAAGGTTTTTCGATAGTGAGCATCGATTATGAGCGATTACCATTAAAGTCTATGGGAGAGCAACAACACCTTCATTATTACACCCAAACAAAGGCTGGAGAAGCTGAAATTAACATAAACAACAGTCAAATGGATACGTTATACATCTTAGGCAACACACTTAGGTATAAAGTCACAGTACCTTTCAATTCACCCGTGGTGAATATAGAATTGCTGTTTTAAGATTTACGTGGATGCTGTGTCAATGAACAAAGCTGGGTGCGCAAAAGTCAAAAAACACGTTTTCTGTTATGTTTTCGTATAATACCGGTATTATTTGCACCTTTCAATTCACCTGTGGTGGGGATAGAATTGCTGTTTTAAGATTTAAGTGGATTGCTGCGTCAATGAACAACTGGTGCGCAAAGCAAAAAACACGTATTGTTATGTTTTCGTTTTAATCACGGTATTATTTGCACTTTCAATTCACTGTGGTGACTTATAGAATTGCTGTTTTAAGATTTACGTGGATTTCTGCATCAATGAACAAAGCTCGGTGCGCAAAAGTCAAAAAAAAAACGAACTGTTATGTTTTGGTATTATAAACGGTATTTTTTGCACCTTTGAATTAAACTGTGGTGAATATATAATTGATGATTTAAGATTTACGTGGATTCTGCGTCAATGAAAAAATCTGGGTGTGCAAAATTAAAAAAACAAGTATCTGTTAGTTTTGGTATTTAAAAAACGGTATTTTTTGCACCCTTTTAATTCAAACCCGTGGTGAATATAGAATTTCTGATTTAAGATTTACGTGGATTCTGCCCTCAATGAACAATGCTGGGTGCGCAAAAGTCAAAAAACACGTAACTGTTTGTTTTCGTAAGATACACGGTATTTTTTGGCAACAAACAACCCGTGCTGACTACAAGATTGCTGGATTGTAATTTAACTGCAAGGTGGATATATCAACAGTCCACAGGTGTTAATGGGTAAAATTTTAAAATGAACAAAAATATCTGAAATGTTTTATACTGATAATATAAGTGGAGTTTTGCACCTAACAAAGAGACCTGCAGTTTTTCAGAAATGATGTGTATCCAATATAAATTCAGGCTGCCCAATATCCAGGAAAATTTCAATAGCAAACTGTTTATTAATAAGAAAATTCCCCTACAATGTTTTAACTAAGTCTTGGTGAAATTTTTCAGTGTTCTTTTATAGTAGATTGTCTGTGTTCGCCTTTCGGGCCCCCCCCCCTGCTCTTCCCCGCCGTGAAGCGGTAGATGCTGCTTTAAAATTCTCTAGTAATAATAAATCTTCAAATCTATAATATAACTAAATTGGAAGGATCACAGCTAATAGTAGAGGTTTCTCTGTGCAGAAATAGACTAATTTCGCTGAGCTGTTGGCCACAGGCAGAGCGCAGGTCCTAATCCCTATGAGACGCTGAGAGACACTGAGGCTGGAAAAAGGAAACGCCTGTTCTATGTAAAAAAACGAAAGGGCATGGTGATTTTTCCAGCCAATCGCAACCATACACATCCAGTCATGACGTCGCACACACATCTCACCCCTGCTCTATTCTGTAATCTGATTTGGGTGGGGCCCAAAATTACAGGAAGCGCTGAAAAAAGGCGCGATCTTAATAGATGATGCTCAAATTTTAACCTTAATTATCGCATGATCTGGAAATTTCGATCACCATAAAAACCTTGCCGATTTCAACTTTGTCAATAAAAATCGCTCAACACTAGTCATTATGCATTGAGCCTATCTACATCGCCCACAAAGATTGAAGAGAGAAGGTTATGGGATAAGAAGCAAGGTGGGTTCTCTGTTTCACCTAGGAAACTTTTAATTTGCCTTCTGTACATAAGATAGAGAATTAATGTATAAGTGTGTGAAGCATACAAAAACTAAAGGAACAAAGGAAGATGATGATTGGAATCTTTCATAATGACATTAAATTTGTGTTTTAGATAGAGTTTATGTTGTTTTCCATGACTTTTAAAAGCTTGCCTTTCTCCTCCCACAGCACCAGAATAAAAAAATACATAAATAACTAGTATTCACCTCTCCCTTCGCCACTGTTCCAGCACTTCTGCAGCTCTAGTGTCCTTCCTCACTGATAACTTCATGTTTATGGATCATGTGATGTCAGTATATGATACCTAAGGCCAGGAATTGCTATTAACATGAGTCATGAATGTGAAGTTATCGGTGTGCAACTACTGGAGGACCCAGAATATATGGTAGTACTGCAATGAAAGCAAAAATTTCCCAAAAGTTACTCAGCACTTCCTCTTTTACATAGAGTGCATGTTCAACAGTATTGCAATGGATCGTTCCATATATATAAATTCAACAGCACATCCAATAGTGATCAAGCATTAAATATATTTATTAATGCCACAGTGCAAAAAATATATATAACAACAACTTTGACTTGACGTTTCGGTCCAGATAGACCTTCCTCAAATATGTTGCTAAGAAATAATATAAACATCATATATCAGTATGAGCATTATAATCAAATTTACCAAAAGAACATCACAAAAATCTACATGATCATATAATGATCTAATTTTTTTAGTTATTTCATACTTGTCAAACTGTCTATGTTAAATAATATGTCCCACTTTCGAATGTACAAAAAAAATTTTTTACACATTTTATAAATATAAATATTATCATCCATCCAAAACAAGTTTATATATATTTTTATATATATATATATTAAATATATATATTATATTTTATATATAATAAAAATATATATATTTTTTTTTTAATTTTTTTTATTAAATATAAAAATATATATATAAAAATATATATATCCCCTATATATTATTTATATTTAATATTTATAATAAAAAACATACATATATATATTATTATATTAGATAACAGGATAAAAATTTTTAAAAATTTTTATATATATTTATATATTATATATATATATTTATATATATTTTTATATATATATATCGTTAGATAACATGATATATAATATGTATGATAAACAAAATTTAATATGGTAAGCAAAAAAAAATTTGGGTATCGTCACAAAAAAAGTGTTTCCCGGGCCCAAGTAGTTTTCCCCTAGAGTGCAGCAAATCATCCATAACAGTGAAAAGTGTTCCCCATGTGATAAACACTCGAGATGGGCGAATTGATTCTAACGAAGTGGAATTTGTTTAGAATTTCAGGAAAACTTCTTTCTGAATGAAGTCGAATTTGGGGGATTTCGGGTGAAAAAAGTGTTGCTTTTTGATTAAAAAATGGCTGCGAGCACATGGTGTTACGTGGGGCAAAGCATTGGGGGGAAGAAGGGCATAGCACATGACATGTGCAGAGTTAAAAACCCAAACAGAGACCGGGGGGTTTGTGCGTCACCGCCTATATAAGTGCAGGGGGGCCCCGCCGGGGGGCTCACATCCTCTCACTTTACTGATCAGGGGAAGTGCTGCGCGGCTGTTTTGATAGCTTTATGAAAACTATTTTTATCAGAAATTTTTTTGGGGGGGGTCTCGTTGTCTCAAGACTGTTCTTTTAAAGTTCTATTTCTGATTTTTGGGTATGGATCTAGGTCCAATGTGCGTTTTCCACTGCAGGCTGCATAACTTTTTTAAAGCTATCTCCACGCACATTGAATATCCAAGGGGGATTAAGCCAGTTCCCGTTTTTCATTTAAAAAAACAGCGTTTTTACAATACAAATACCCCTTTTATTTTGGCTGCTCAAATTTTTTTACACAAATTTTAAAAAGGGGTTTAAATTTAAAATTGTTTTACTGCTGTGGGGAAAAAAAAACGTCTTTTTTACCCCCAAAAAATACAATTTTCCTGTGCCCAATTCACAAGCGAAGGGTTTTTACAATTTTTTTCTTGTTTGTAGCGTAGAAAAACACACAATTTTAAAAACCCACAAAGTATAGTTTTTGTTGCTCAATTGTTTTTGGGGCAATTTACATCAGGGGGTTTAATTTTAAGGGGTTTTTTTGCTGTGGTGCAAAAAAACCGTTTTTTTCACTGCCAAAAATTTCAAAATTTTCCTTTCAAATTACAGGAAGGTTAATTAAATTTTTTTCTCTTGTTGTGTGGAGAAAACACGCCATTGTAACACGCTACA
>JAODAL010073190.1:0-14821 GCA_025379985.1 Phyllomedusa bahiana | reverse complement strand
ACACAGTCATTGAGTGGGTAGGTGCAGGCAGATTCAGAACTCGGCCTTTACTCCTGTCTGGTAGGATTTTAAAGGGGCATTATGGAATGCGAAAGTTGACTCCTATTGAAAATGTGAGGTAGAAAGTAAAAATCTTAAGTATATGATAATGAAACGTTTCCCACATAATCATAATAACTGCCTCAAAACGTGACATTAAGGGGATGTTCACATGGCTTATTTTGGTGCGCAATTTGCCGCGTATTGCACTTAATACACGGTGAAATGCGTCCTGCAATTACAGTAATTCACAGCTCTCATATTGTTTTGGTTTACGCGTGTCCCCCCCCCCCCCCCCTCTTATGCGTGTGTGTGTCCCCCCCTCCCCCCCCAGCGCGTACAGTACGATCATATAGTGCGTGGGGGGGGCGATTTGACATGTCAATTGTTAGCAGCCTTACGCGCCGCTGACAATGCATATCTATGGGGCCGGCGCCCGGCTGTCCCCACCTGTGCTTTGGAATTACGCGCTGATTAGCGCACGGTTCCAAAACACCCGCCGTGTGAACATAGCCTTATGACCTGTAGTTCAGTTCCAGCTTCCCGGTCAGGCATGCTCCGTTCACGCACTGGGGAGGGTAAGTTATGTGTCTATGAAGCAGCAGGGTATTTTGCTAGGACCTAATGTGAGAGACTCAGCAGTGAGGGGGCACAATAGGAGATGTACACATAACATCATTAACTCTTAATGGGTTCAGCAAACCTTTCTCTTAAAAGGGTGTTTTCACCGTAGACATTGATAGGATACACCATCACAGTCTGATAGGTGCGGGTTCAACCTCTGGGACCTGCACCTTTCTCGGCAACAGTCCCCCGAAAATGTGGGCTCATAATGGAGAGACGCTTGAGCTTGCACGTGACTCTCCATTCTGTTCTATGGGAGTTCCCAGTAGAGCCAATCAGAGCTCCCCTGTACTCAGAATTCCCATAGAACAGAATGGAGAATGACCGAGTCTGTGTTCTGAACGGAGACTTTCTGTGGCCCGTTTTTGCGGTAGGTCTGGGTCCCAGTGATTGGGGCCTGCACCTGTCAGACAATGATGGCATACACTGTCGAATTGCCATCAAAGTGCATGCTGGAATCACCCCGTGAACCCTTGATGGTTGCAGCCAGTTCTGGCTATTAGGATTTTGTTTGTCCTCCTGGCTTTCCAGTCATATATTTTTTTTTTTGTCCATCTATGTAGTTATATGTGGGCTTTTTGTTTTGCTTTTCATCGGTGACATTGACCATAAAATATAATGTACTGGGAAAGCTTATTGACTCGAGTATAAGCCTAGGGTAAAAAATGCAGCGGCTACTGGTGAATTTTAAAAATAAAAATAGATACCAATAAAATTACATAGGCAAGAATATATCCACCCCCATAGGCAGGTATAGGCTGGTTAGTGTGCCCTATAGGTCGGTTATAGGCTGGTATGGGCAGCTATATGTCCCCCATAGGCTGCTATAGGCAGCTATATGTCCCCCTAGGCAGGCTATAGGCAGGTAATTGCCCATAGCAGGTATAGGTCCCCCTAGGCAGGCTATAGGCAGGTATGGTCCCCCTAGGCAGGCTATAGGCAGGTATAGTCCCCCTAGCAGGCTATAGGCAGGTATAGGTCCCCCTAGGCAGGCTATAGGCAGGTATAGGTCCCCCTAGGCAGGTATAGGTCCTCACAGGCAGGGTATAGGTAGGCAATTGCCCCCATAGGCAGGTTATAGGCAGGTATAGGTCCCCCTAGGCTGGTATAGGCAGGGTTTTAAAACAAAAAAAACCCCACTTACCTCGCTCCCCACTGCTCCGCCTCCCGGGCGCACTCCTCCGTCTTCTTGGCACAGGCGGTTGATGTCATCTGGCCGCGCAGGCAGCCTGTGCCGGAAACTTCGGACAGCCGCGAGTCTGCGGCCGCCCGGAGTCCACTGCGGAGCACGGAGCGCTCGCTCTGTGCCCCACAGTGGTATCCCTTCACCTGTGTGCGCTCCGGAGGGGTCGCATACAGGTGAGAAGATCGCTGACAGCGCCCGGACGCTGTCAGGTACTCGGCCTTCAGTTATATGCGCTCCCTGAGGATGCCGCTCACATGTACTTGGAACTCATTGATATCGATGGATATTTCCGACCACTTCTCGTTAGAGAGGTTTTTCGGTTCATTCTCAATATAGGTTCAGGTCCCAGAAGTGGGAGCCACACTTGGCACACAGTGAAAACATATGCTATCACTAGGTCATCAACATATATGGTGGGGAGAACCCTATAAGTGTAGAAGCTCAGTCACTGTGCTTGATACACATGCAAGTTATTCAGACCAGAATAAATCAGCAGCAGGGACCTCAGTGACTGAATTTTCAAGGTATTTTGGGTTCATGATGTAAATCTATGTGCACTTTGTGTTTGTGAACAGAGTGAGAGCGCCCGCCTGGCCCTCTGTGAACATTCGCAGTGGACGCCGGTCATCGTGATGCTGGGACTTCTACAATGCAGTATTCCTCCTGTCCTGAAAGCCGAGCTGCTGAAGACGCTGACCGCCTTTGGGAAGTCCCCAGAGATTGCAGCTTCTCTCTGGCAGTCCCTGGAACATACTCAGGTACCTTGCTATTGGTCTCTCTAGGTCCTACTCCTGCTTTAGGGCTTGTCCCCACAGCAAAGGTTTTTGGACGTTTTTTCAGACGGTTTGCGGTTTTAGAAACAAACTGTAAACCTGCAAGCAACGCTCCCCTATAGACTTCAATAGAAAAACTATTTAGCAGTCCCCACTGAACGGAGTATGTGCCGGGCGGTTCTTCACACACCGCCGGCGGTCTGAAAAAATTTAGAACATGTACATTCATCTGCCCGATTTCCAGACAGAAAATGAACATTGGAGTCAATGTAAACCGCTTAGCAAGTGAGCGGTTTTTGTCCAGGTTTTTGGCACGAGATTTGGGCGGTTTTTGCACTCGGTACACCTTTCTGCTTGAAAAACAGTCCAAAAACCGCTGGGGAAACCTGGACAAAAACAGTGACAAAAAACATTCAAAAGCACAAAACTGCCGAAAAACCGACCAGTTTTTGTGTCCAAAAATCGGTTATGTGCGGTTCTGCTGAGGTGAAAACTGAGCTGATTTTGTCCTTTGCTGTGTAAACGCACCCTCAGGGGCCGTTCACACGGCTTTTTTCAAGGATGGATTGCAGCCGTATTGCGCGCCGTACTGCGCTGAAATACGGCTGGAATCCGTGCCAGCCATTACAGTAATCCATAGTTCTAATAGAGAACTATGGATTCCGTCTCTCCTCCCCGTTCGGCGAATACGCCGCGGGGTGACATGTTCATTATCCCGGCGGGATACGCGCCGTGGATAATGCATGTCTATGGGGTCATGGAGCTGCGCCCCCGCACCGCCCCTTATTCAAGCCAGAATCCGTCCCGCAATTATGGCTTGAATAAGCCGTGTGAACCAGCCCTAAGGGTGCGTCCCCACTGCACAGAGCAAATACCGGTCACATTATCCGTCAGGTAATTGCTCTGTTTTGAAGCCTTGTACACGGCCTCGGGGAAGGCTTTTATCTGCTGTTTGCGGAGAAAAGCCCTCTCCCTTCCTATTGACATGTTTTTCGGACCACCGGTGGTCTAAAAAAACCGTCCGGCGGAAAGTCCGTGCAGTGGGGTCTGTTGCACGGATTTTCCATAGAGGTCCGTGAAAAAGTTTGACAGCGGGTTTACAGACGGCTTTCAAAACCGGCAGTGGGGACAATCCCTTAGGGTTTTACGCACAAGTGGCAAATAATGAGCTCTATTGATACATATTTTATTTTTGCAGATTTTGCAAACAGTTCGACCCACAGGACAGAGACAAGCGGCAGGAATTGAGGTAATCTCCTTTGTGTTAAGACCACGAATCTGCTTCGGGGATTTCCCACTCCCCGCCCCGTGGGGGTCTCCCTAAAATGGGGTAAAACCACGACATTAATGCTATGCAAAAGGGGGGTAAATTTATTAGTATAGATAGGTACAAAAATATGTCGCTTAAAGTAGGTATGGAGGGAGGGGATTAGGAGCAACGGAATATTGGGGGCCCCGAGACGGAGAATACGTCACAGATGGTTGGGCAAAAAGACACGCCAAGGGAATATAAAACCCTGGGCCCCTCCCTTTTGTTTTTGGGAAAGTAAGCGGGGTTCCGAGGCTTATTGCACTTTGTAAGGTTTGGGGGTGCTCCAACTGCCCCAGTCCAATAAATGTAAAAGAGTCTTTTGGCTCTTCTTGAGTTGCCCTGAGTGAGCTGAGTTCTTTTCACCTAGGGTTCTTCATGCAAAAAAAGTCGAAAAAAATAATCCCACCCTCAAAATTAAAACTTTTATTATTATCCAACCATAAACGATTATACAAGGCAATATAGCCATCAGAAATTACCAATTATAAACCGACAGAGACTAAATTCAAGATACAAAAATCCAATCCAAAAACGTCCTATATATAAAAAAAATATATTTTTAATAAAATAAAAATTTAAATTAAATGGAAAATCTCCACTAAATATCCCTATCTACAAAACTTGTCCTTAGTGGGGTAACCGTCCCGATAGGGAGTGTGGCGTGACGTTTCGGTTCGTCCTGAACCTTTCTCAAGCAGCAGGCTCGGAACCCAGAGGAGTGGGTAGAGAATAGCACACTCTCCTGTAATAAGTCAATTAAGTGCTAAGGTATTAATTTACCATCCGGAGTCCATATTGACAGTATCTCTTTAAGAATATTAGATGGTAATAGCTGGTCTGTAAGTCCTGTAAAATTCCCAACACCTGGTAATATGTAGTGAGAAATGGTGCATATTGCCACATAACCCTGTACACAGAGGTTTCTTATCGGTGTTTCTCACATAATTTTGTTGTGAGAACGCTGTACAACGAGCTATATAGCTCCATGTTAGTGAGAACAACTCATGTTTATAATACTACCCAGCAATGTTTAGGGGGAAATGATGGGAATGCAGGTGTTCATGGCTTATTACCAGTAGTGTTAATCTCTTAAGAACTGGCCAGTCGGAAGAGGGGGGCCTTTATACTGGAAAAATACTGATCCGTTAGTTTGCGTAAAACTTGGTCACGCAGGCTTTTGTATTCAAATGAGATATAAGCTGAGAAAGTGTACTGCGAAGTTAGAAGTATCCGGACCTGTGGGCTATAGAGGGACGCCTCACCGCCACAGGGATGAATCCCAGGAATATCTCTATCTTCGCTGTTCACGTATCACAGCTGATGCTCCAGATTGTTGAAGCTTATAAGATTCTTGGTGAAGCTTTGACCTGTACAGAGGTGAGAAGGGGACACCCTTATCGCAGTGTTGATCTCGGAGATTCTCTCTATCTCGCTGGCCTATTTCTCCCAGCTGATGCCAGATAGAGGATGCCCATGTTTCCTGATGATTTGACGTGTATAGAGGTGCAATGTCAGTATTTAACCTTTTGTAATCTATATTATGCAAAAGTGTGCGCAGTATCACACCATCTTCTTTTAGTTTTATGTGATCGCTGAATTCTTCATATAGTAAAATTGATAAAATATTTGTTGTTGCCTTCTTTAAAGCCGTATTCTACCCCTTAAGCCGAACGCCTGAAAAGTAATTAATGACCAGAACATCTTTTTTAGTTTTTACCTCCTCAACAGTTGTAACTGTTTTATTTTTTCAATGACGCAGCTGGATGAGGCCTCGTTTTATTCGAGACAAGTTGTACTTTATGGGGGAATAGTTTTAAGTTCACTTATAAATAATTGCAGATTTTTTTTTGTTTTTTTACATTTTGTTTTACACCTTTCACATTTCACACTTAATCTCTGGTTAGATTAATTCTCAGGTTATTACGGTCGTGTGGATACCTAATGTGTGTAGGTTTTTTGTGTGTGTAATGTATGCACAATTTTTTTTATTAAATATTTATTTTTATTTTATTTTTTACACTTTTTTTACTTTTTTTTTTTTTTTTTAAATCCCATGAAGGGAGAACTGTTTTTACCTTTTTTTTTCCCTCCACTTAGCAATGTATTAGCATATTCATATATGCTAATACATTATAATCTGTGTCAGTCTGACACAGGCAGTGATCAGGACAGCCCACCTGATCAGGCTACCCTGATCACTGGCTTATTACACAGACAGCCCTGGGGCTACTCTAGGTCCCCAGTGCTGACTGTGCAGCCGTTCCCCGGACTCTGTCAGGTCACCGGGTGTCCCGATCACCCGACAGAGTAGGGAAACCCTTTGATTGCGCTGCAGTGACGATCCGCAGCAATCAAAGCGTTAAAGCATCGGGGAGCGGAGGTTTCCCCCGCTCCCCGGTGCTCGCAGGAACTGCGCTGGGATCAGTGCTGTATAGTACAGCCCTGATCTCAGCGCTGCTGCGGCGCCTGGAGCCGCAAATTCCAATGTCTGCAGCGACGCCAAAAGACGAACGACCTGAAATGCCCGACGCCAAAAGACGGTGGGCGGTCGTTAAGGAGTTAAAATAGTTGGCAAAACAGTTGGTGATAGGGGTCCTGCTGATTGAACCACAGTGATGACACGGGAGCTGCAAGAGCAGTCACTCGTTCACCCCGCAGCCTTACCCAGCGGCTATTGAAAACTGCTCAGTGTTGGCTGCCCTGGGTAGGCGCTGGCCGTGGAATCCAGCTTTTAACATCTTATGCCCCAAAAGAGGTTGTTCAGAGTTGACGACGCCTTTAAATGATAAGCCCACTAAAAGTGAAGGGATTTGGGCATATTTTGTTAAAGGACACCTCTGGGGGCTTTTGCTGCTGATGGGGAAGCCTGTCTCTCTCTATGGATTCCTGGGCTTTTAACCTCTCCCACCATGCTGTGTGTGTTTCAGCAACTTGGTTTGGTCCTTTAACTAGAGTTTCTTAAAGGGAACTTGTGACCCTGAACCTACTATCTGATCTGCTGGTAGCATGTTATAGAGCAGGAGGAGCTGAGCAGTCTCCTTTTAAATCGCAAAACTTGTATTTTATTTATGTAAATTTCTACATATTCTTAGTTAAGGAGTCCAGTAGGCGGAGTTATCAGTGATTGACAGCTATCTATGTATGCATTCTCTTGTAAAGAAGGCTGACAGTCGCTCCTAACTCAGCCTACTGGACTCCTTAAAGGGGTTGTCTCACTACATTTGATTCATCTTACCTCAGTCCTGTTTTTTTGGTTTTATTTTGAATTCCGGGGGTGTGTTTACTGGCTGCCACTAGGCTGCAGTAGAAGCCAGGTCTGTAGCTATAGCAACCAGTGCTGGCAGCCTATCTGGAGAGATCAAACAGGTCTGTAGCTATAGCGACCTGAGAAGATGATGGAGCCCATACAAGAGGAGATATCTAGGAATAGGTAGGGCACTGTTAATGGACACTAATTGCAAAGGGACTTTCTTTTGCAAGATCTTTAATATAAAAAGCACTCCTTGTAGTGAGACAACCCCTTTAATTAGTGACTGACAGCTGTCAATCACTCATAACTCCGCCTACTGGACTCCTTAGCCCAGTATAGAACGGATTTAAATGATTAAAATAAAAGTTCAGTTTAATCTTTCCCCACAGAACAATCTATCAATCTGCTCAGCTCCTCCTGCTCTCTAATATGTTCCATTTGATAGGGTCCCTTTAAATTTCCGTAAATTCATGCGTTTGCAGTGCTAGGTCCGTCCCTCTGGATGTTGTGATTTTGCAGTAGTGCAATGGGTTTAACTAGATCTTTGGTTTTAATAAGGTGGAACTGAATGAAATAGAGTCACGGGCCGAGGAGTATCCGCTCACCAGAGCCTTCTGCAACCTCATCGGTACCCTGGTGGAGAGCTACTTTCCGGCCAACCTTGGAGCCGGCTTAAGGGCGCCTGGATTCGAGCCGTACCTGCAGTTTCTCCGTGATACTGTTTTCCTCCGCTTCCGGACCAGAGCTTACAGAAGAGCGGCAGAGAAGGTAAATGCTCCAAGCACTTTGTAAGAACACTCCAGTGGGTCACATATCCGGATCCATAACTAAATGATATAATGGGGCTTAAAGGGGTTTTCTCATCTTGTTGTTTTAAAGAGCCTGCCAATCATTGAACTTCAGGCTCCCACTTCCTGTTCAGGATGTGGGCGGTTCTATAGCTTCAGACTCCTGCTTCCTGGTCATGCTGTGTGCGGTTCTACAGCTTCAGGCTCCCGCTTCCGGGTCGGGGTGTGGGCGGTTCTACAGCTTCAGGCTCCTGCTTCCCGGTCAGGCTGTGGGTGGTTCTACAGCTTCAGGCTCCCGCTTCCTGGTCAGGCTGTGGGCGGTTCTACAGCTTCAGGCTTCTGCTTCCTGTTCAGGCTGTGGGCGGTTCTACAGTAGTGACTAATATTTCAGCTCTACTATTCCTAGCTGAGCCTGTTATAAGAACATTGGTAATGGAGGTGTTTTGACAGGAATACGCTAAACTACAGAGCTCTAAAGGGTTGAAGTTTATCTGAAAAATAAGCAAGTTCCTGTGTAGCTGATAAGACACAGCAGGGAGTGACCTCACCATCCCAGCCACTGCTAAAGCAGAGAGAGGTGGTCAGTAACCTAAGAAAGCTTATGTACATAGACAGGAGATAAGAATTGCCCTAATACTGAAATGAAGCAAAATCAAAACAGCAATGTAATGGTATGGTAATGGTTACCTTTTGTCTACATGCTTACAGCTCATCAATGTGATGAGAGTGCACTTTGTTAAATCTCAGCTGAGAACCTGCAAATATTTAAGGCAGGAGGATAAATCAGCTTCTTTTATATTCCCCTTTTCTTTTTAGTTTGGTTCTTTCTTAATTTAGCGGTCACCTCCCAGGTTTGTAATTTGATGCTGAATAAAATTTAATTCTAAATGACACAAACTTTATAGGTCTTTAATGACATATAATCTACCATTGCCTGAGCGTAACAGGCACAGCTTCATGTTGGGCAGCTCCAGTGCTCTACATACTATAACCTGTCTGGTGGTTGAAAAAAAACTTACAACACACATACCGTCTATACTAGAGTATAAGCCGACCCGAATATAAGCCCCCACCCTCCAGGTAAATGTCTCCTATTGGCAGGATTATTTAAAAAAAATACCAGTGCTCTGACGAGGCTCTCCCTGCGCTCCGGCACAGGCAGCGTGATGTCATCAGGGCGCACAGGGAGCGTGATGTCGTCAGGGCGCACAGGGAGCGTGATGTCGTCAGGGCGCACAGGGAGCGTGATGTCGTCAGGGCACAGGGAGCGTGATGTCGTCAGGGCGCACAGGGAGCGTGATGTCGTCAGGGGCGCACAGGGAGCGTGATGTCGCCAGGGCGCACAGGGAGCGTGATGTCGTCAGGGCGCACAGGGAGCGTGATGTCGTCAGGGCGCACAGGGGCGTGATGTCGTCAGGGCGCACAGGGAGCGTGATGTCGTCAGGGCGCACAGGGAGCGTGATGTCGTGAGGGCGCACAGGGAGCGTGATGTCGTCAGGGCGCACAGGGAGCGTGATGTCGTCAGGGCGCACAGGGAGCGTGATGTCGTCAGGGCGCACAGGGAGCGTGATGTCGTCAGGGCGCACAGGGAGCGTGATGTCGTCAGGGCGCACAGGGAGCGTGATGTCGTCAGGGCGCACAGGCGGCGTGATGTCGTCAGGGCGCACAGGCGGCGTGATGTCGTCAGGGCGCACAGGCGGCGTGATGTCACTCACGCCGCCTGTGCCGGATACTCTGGAAGGTCGCAAGTCTGCTTACGGCCTTTCAGAGTCCTCTTCGGAGTAGGGAGCGCTCGCTCTCTTCTCCGCAATAGTATCGTCAGACGCCGACGGTGACTCGAGAATAAGCTGAGGAGGGCTTTTTCAGCACAAAAAATGTGCTGAAAAACTGGGCTTATACAGTATACGGAAAAAGCATAAAAATGCTAAATCTATATGAAAGGGGCTTTCTCACTACAAAGATTAGTTTTCAACATTTGGGGAACGGTCATAGCCCTTTAAGTCTGTCATTATTAGTAAAGTAGTTTTGTCTTTTTCCTGTCCGCACAGTGGGAAGTGGCCGAGGCCGTACTCGATGTCTTTTACAAACTCTTGCGGGATTATGAGCCTCAACCCGAAGACTTTGTAGAGCAGTACGTGGAGATGCAAGGTAAGCGGTTTCCTTATAAACACTAGTGGGGATATAAACCCCTTCCACGTGTCTTGTGTCACAGATTGGGAGAGCTGCTGGGGGTCAGTGGCTCAGACTGTGGTTCTCCTGGCCCATGTATGTATTATATGGACGACCATTCATTGAAATGGCCGGCATGTAATACTGCTCTTGCTCTGTGCAGGCCACTACTGAGGAGGTAGCGAGTCGCACTTTTCACCACTGATTTCTGAATTGGGACCCACAGTAAGACTGTGTAAATATATATATCCACTGCACACCATAAAGATAGTTAAGTGCAAGAAAGGGTATTTATTTACATATATACAGGCATAGCTATTTTAACTTTTATCGAAAGTAAATGCACAAAGTTCAACAAGCATAATCAAACAGGTGTTTTACAAAAAGTATGGATGTCATAAAATGACGACGTTTCGGCACGTGCCTTTTTCAAGAGATATACCGGCATAGCACAGCAGCCTCCGGACGCCACGCAAGTTGCTCCTATTCACAGCCCCTATTGGCTTATTTCCTGTCCGCCCCCAGCGTGCCCACCGGAGTCTCGTATTCCCTATTTACCTTGTGTATATACCCTGATCCACAGGTTACACCTTTTATGCCATATTCTTAAAACTCTTATTGTGGATGTCTCTTGAAAAAGGCACGTGCCGAAACGTAGTCTATTTTATGACATCCATACTTTTTGTAAAACACCTGTTTGATTATGCTTGTTGAACTTTGTGCATTTACTTTCGATAAAAGTTAAAATAGCTATGCCTGTATATATGTAAATAAATACCCTTTCTTGCACTTCACCATCTTTATGGTGTGCAGTGGATATATATATTTACACTATTGATCGTATCTTCCACATTGCACCCAACTACCTATATGCTAGCTAGGTGTGTGTGACCCTTTTTGTATCTAGACCACAGCAAGACTGTGGCCATATTGGTTGTCGCATTTTCTTTTAACCCCTTTCTGAGCGCCCGCTGTCTTTCGATGGCGAGCGGTGCTTGTCTTCTGTCTGCATCAATGTCAAGACGTCGCTACCTGCAGAAAGGGTTTGCAGCTCCCAGCTATTAATACCTCCATCCGTAGAGCAGTCTCGGTGCATGGCAGGGACCGGAGAAATCCTCCGATCCTCACCATTTAACCGTTTGATTGCGCCGTCCGTAACCACCGCGTGATCAAAGGGGATTCCCCTGCTCCATTGGGTCACCTGGATTACAAATGCCCTATGGAGCCTGGGGAATGTCTATACAGTCAGCCCTGGGAACCTAGAATAGCCCCAGAGCTAAATGCATAGTTAGGCTATGTTCACATGGCTTAATTCGGGACGTATTTACGGACGTATTTATGTCCGCAAATACGTCTCGAAATACGTTTCAAATAATGAACAATTAGATTAGCATTGATTCCAATGTAAAATACGCCTCATCATTCACACAAGGCGTATTTTCGCGACATATTTTACGGGCATAAATACGTCCGTAAATACGATCGTAAAATTAAGTCCCCTGTCACTTATTGAGGCGTATTTTGCAATGTAAGTCCCCAAAGTAAAGAATGGGGAATGTATTTACGACTCGAAATATGTGCCACACTTAGTGACACGTATTTGAAACGTATTTTGGGACGTATTTGCGGGCGTAAATACGTCCGTAAATACGCCCCGAAATAAGCAGTGTGAACATAGCCTAAGCCTGCTTGTGGGGCACCCTCGGTGTTGTCCGGTCAGCAGCCTGTATCATACGGACACATAGGGCGCCGTGTCTGTATGTTAGTGCTCAGACGCCATTTTTTTGTGCACATTAGTAGTGGAGAATGCGCCTCAATCTTTGAACCAGTTCTACTGTGGGTCATAGATTTAGCGCTTTCTAGCTACAAAGCGACACTTCAGGCTCAGGTAAATCACCAAGTGCTCTACCTGTTCCAGCAATAATGCGCCTGGATTTCTGCCGTACTGAAGCTATAAATGCATAGCTTTGTATGGTTGTAGTGCGCCCCACCTCCAGCACGCCCCCAATCTCAGGGGCGTTACAAAGTCCTGCGGGCGCCCTGTAATGCGCCCGATAGTGGAGTGCGCCTTGTTAAAAATATAGCAAACGAGGCTGCACTAGTTCTCGGGCTGAGAAGACGCCAGACTTCTGCCGCAGCCCCATACATACATGTCACCCCGAGTGTGATGTATTAGTATACATGGGTATGCGAATACCTTAAAATAAAAGACGACATAAAAGTGTGGGGAAAAAATTGAAAAAATTATAAAAATCTTTAGCACCTTGAAAAAAACGACATATATTAGGTATCCACGTGACCGTAATAACCTGTAGAATTAATCTGAACAGGTAATTTAGTGTGAACGGTGGATCAAATAATTAGAGACAAATTGCAGAAAACACCATGTAGACCTTTTTTTTTTTTTTTTTTTTTTTTTTTACAAAATTCAGCAGTAATTTAGTCGTTGAAAAAATAAAGTTAAGACTGTTGAAACGCAGAGAGGCAAAAACTTAAATATTTCGCTGCTTCATTAAAGCTTTTTCAGGTCTGGTGCTTAAGGTGCCAATAAGCAAGTACAGTGATAGCTTAATTTCCCTATGTCTGAAGCAAAAGATCAAAATATTAACGCTATAATGTCTTCTGTCTCTATCTGCATTTCTCTTGACAGGGGAGGAGAAAGCCGCTTACAAGCCGCCTGGCTTCAGTTTAATGCATCACTTACTGAACGAGTCCCCGATGCTGGAGCTGTGCCTCAGCCTCTTGGAGGAGGGCGTCACACAGCTGGACACCTACGCCCCTTTTCCTGGTACCGTATGCTGCAAATTTATCCATAGAGATTATTCTAGCAATCTCAGTAGAAGTCTGAAGCTGAAACCATAGATTGTGTGTATACTGACTCAATGGGGTGCTCCTGCTATAGACTTTGATGGGTTATTGATCCATGACACATTTGTTAGGTGGCTCAGACTGTTTTTAGACACTTCTGCGCTTTGTCAGACAAGGGGGTGTGGCCTATTAAAAAGGAGGCGTGGCTTTGTGTGCAAAGAATGGGGCAAAAAATGCACTAAAGTTTTTGTGCAATTCTTAGCATAAAGTAAACCGGCTAATAGAAGGCGTTCATATAAATGAAACCATCCGAACACCTGTCAGATATATCAGCGCTATGGTACATGTGGTGTTTTGTAATTCTGTCTTGTCAAAGTTTCCACTGTCTAAGGCTATGTTCGCACAGCGTGTTGGGTCCATGTAACATACGCTTTTAGATATGTGTTTGGATCCATTTGTCGGACCCTGAACGGACCCACACATGTATCTATTAAATAGCAATGTGGTTTTACATTGCTTTTAATGTAAAACACGCATCAGTGTTCACACGAGTGTCTCATTGTGTCTTTTGGATCTGTCCAAAGAATTGGCACGTCAACTCTTGGTCCGAAAGACCAACTTTAGGGTGCGATCCTGCTGCAGACAAACACACAGCTGCATGTTGGAAACGTGTTGGATCCGATTGACGCAGCGTTTTTGGATGCGATTTTTGGACCTAACAATCGTATAGCAAAACGCAGTGTGAACAGCCCCCCAATAGTAATTCGGTGTTGATAGATCTGCCGCTTTGTGTGTTAACCAGGTAAGGCGCATTTGGAGAAGGCGGTGACGTGTTGTTTCATGCTTCTGAACCTGACGCTGCAGAAGGAGAACCTCTTCATGGACTTGTTGCGGGAGAGCCACCTCTCGCTGATCGTCACCCCCCTGGAACAGTTGTTGCAAGGCATCAACCCACGATCCAAGAAGGCAGATCACGTAGTGAATATTGCAAGGTAAGGGTTGGAATCCATCAGGGAAAAATACTTGCATGAAGTTTGTGGGCGAGACCAGATATGGCAGATTTGCTGCAAACTTGCTGGTCAGGCTCTGCCCCCCCACCCTCTGGCCTTGGGGGGGCCAGCTTCATCTGAAGGTTATCAGCTCAATGTACTGAAAGGCCTCGTTCACACGGCTTATTTTGCAGCGGATTGGCGCTGCACTGCGCGCCGGATTTGCGCTGCAGTACGGCGCCAATCCGTCGGAGTCATTACGGTAATCCACAGTTCTCATAGAGAACAGTGGATTCCGTCGCTCCTCCCCGCTCGGCGAATCCGCCGCGGGGGGAGAAAGGGACATGCACTTTATCCAGGCGCAATACGCGCCGTGGATAATGCAAGTCTATGGGGCCTGGGAGCCCCCGCCGCGCTCCGGACCCGCCCCCGTCCCGCCCCTTATTCACGGCGGATTTGTGAGCCAGATTGCGCTCACAAATCCGCCGGGAATAAGCCGTGTGAACACGGCCAAAGGGTTCACATGGAACGCCATTGCTTCCTGAGGTGTGGGATGGTGGGACCTAATGCACTGAAAGCACTCGATATACCCAAGTGGCTCTACAAAGACACGGAAGTGAAAGAACATGCTTGCCAGTGTTATCCAACTATATGTAAAGGTGCCGCTAAAGCTCATTTGCTCCAACTGATCCCACGCATTTTGGGAAAAATATTGATCCCTGTGGAAGGAAATGTGATTTTTGCATTTGACCCTTCGGGAAGCAGTGGCGTGCCACGTGAACCTTTTAGTACATTGAACTTTAAAACCTTCAGATGAACCTAGGAGGGTACAACCTTTTCTGTATTCTTTGGAAATTTTTCCCCTTTCTGCACGGGTTTTCTC
>JAODAL010073189.1:0-14822 GCA_025379985.1 Phyllomedusa bahiana | reverse complement strand
CATTCCCTCTATGAGGTAAATCACTGACTAGTATGAAGGTCTTGTACAATGATGGAAGCAGTCGTGGCAGAAGACAAGGTAAGGAATGATGAACATGTGGTTGATACAAAGTAAAACAGGCACAACAGGAAACAAATGATCATGGCCATGAAATGGGTGACTATCAAAAGACTTAAAGGATATGTCCACCCATAGCTATGTAGTATGTAAGAATGACAAAAGACATATATCCCATCCACTTCAGCCCATTGTGCTACAGTGTTGATTCATTAGGAATGCAAAAGCCTCAATGAGATAGAAGCCAATTGTTCTCATTTTAGGGAAAAAAAATTCCTTCTCGATTCCCATCTGATATCAGAATAAATCCCTGGATTAGTGACCCTTCTCCAGAGGAACGAAGAGGTGATTATGGTTTGTCTGGGGCAGAGGGGACACGAATGCAGCTGCGGCCCATTGTGGGGTCCATGAAGCGACTTTTGACAGTACCTCCCCATTTGGCTTTCCCCTCTTTTTGGTCTGAAGGAACTTATGAACCAGGTCAGGAGCAGAAAGACTAGTTTCTAGCTCCCAGAACCACTCCTCAGACTCGAGCCCCTTCCAGTCAACCAGATAATTTGTGGGAAGCGGTACTATCTTCTCAGCCACGATTTCCTTCACTTCCAAGACACCTCGAGCCTCCACTTCAGGGGAAAGAGTCACTGTTCCTTGGGAGAAGCGGTTGAGGACCAGTGGTTTCAGGAGAGAGACATGGAAGGTGTTTGGAAGGCGCGTGGATGGTAGAAGATGGAGTTTGTATGCTACCAGATTGATGCGCTGGATGAACTTGAATAGGCCCAGGAACCATGGACCCAGCTTGATGTTGGGGATCTTTAAACAAACATATATCACCAATAGCCAAACTTTATCTCCTGGGTTGAGAATTGGCAGAGGCCTTTGTTTCTTGTCAGCCTAGGTCTTGGAGCGTGTGGACCCTTGTTATAAAGACCGTTGGGTCTCTTACCAGACAGCCATGAGTTCTCGGATTTGGGTATCCATGGCGTAGACAACAGATGAGGCAGACAGGGGAAAGGGAGGACAAGGGTCTTGCCATAGACAACGTAGAATGGAGAAGCTCCAGTCGAGTCGGAATCCAGATGGTTGTAAGAAAATTCTGCCCAAATAAAAAGGTTGGCCCGGTTGTCCTGGCAGGCAGTAATGACCCTACCCCAAGGAGGCATTGTGCCAGGCAGGAGGTCAATTGGACAGTCATAGGTCTGATGATGCAGAAGTCTACTTGTTTCTCACAGAAGATGTCAGCAAATTCTTGGTATGGCGATGGAAGACCAGGAAGTGGAGTGGAAATGTAGTGAAATGGCACGCATCAGTCAAGGTGCCATAAGACCTCGGGAATGGCAGTCTTGTCCCCAGTGTGTGACCTCGCCCTTTTGCCAGTTAAGCACAGGGGCGTGGCACTGTAGTCATGGAAATCCCGGAAAAACGGGAGGAATGAGGCAACACATGGATTACCAACTTCTCTTTATGTAACGCACCCACTTAAAGTGTCAGAGGTTCAGTATAAAACTGAATGAAGTCTCTCAGGTATTCTCCATTAATGGATGAGATAAACAAGGGTTTGTTGAGACGGACCATGGGGAGACGATACTTGGAGATCAGAGAAGCGACAATGTAATTTCCAGCTGAACGAGAATCCAAGAAAACCGTGGCTTGAAACAAGGTTCCAGATGAAGAAGTGAGTTGGGTCGGCATGGTCAGATGTGGAGAGGTAGTGTTCACACCTAGGGACAACTTTCCCGCGAAGCCTAAGTGTGGGAGTTTCCCGACCACAATGGCCTATTCACACGGAAAGGCTCGGAACTGCCACAGTAGAGGCAAAAATATTGCTGGTATCGGTGGGAATGTTCTTGTTCAGACTCATGGACTCTATCCACTTTCATTGGCTCTTCATAAGAACCCATTGGTGGAGGCCTTTGGAACACCGGAGCAAGTTGAGGAAATACTTGTCAGACAACGCATTTTAGGTTTTTTTTTTTTTGAAAAATCCGTAAAATTTTGACATTCATTGGGGACAAAACCTTGGGAAAGCTATTTTGTTAGGGTCCAGTGTTAGCGTACACCTTGCTTTCTGTCTTCCATTGGTAAGCCCTACACTTACTTTTTGATACATGCTGCGAAAACTTGTTTTTTGACTTAACTTTCGTTTAACCTTGTGCCATCCACCAACCATTCCCTTACACTCTTTTAAAACGAAAGGGGAATCTCTCTCTCTCTCCACCCTCATATTTTCCTCTTGGGAAAAGATGATTCGAAGAGATCGGGATCATCGAGACCTACACGGGGGACCGGGGTCAGGCCCTTTAATAGAGCTGGAGCGCAAGATTACCTTAAAAAAACACACTACGCTGCCATGGATTGAAATCCTGCAATGCACAAAAGGTCCTCCTGCTAACACTAGCACATGTCCAGGCGAATCTGAAGTTCTTCAGTGACCATTTGGATGATCCAGAAGAGGCAGGAGAAGCTCATGTGGTCAGATGAGCATTCTCCAGTCCTTCCACGCTGGCCATTCTACTCCGTACAGATGTTTGACTGAGCCGAAAACTTTCTTTATGATCTGGTTACCTGGAATGCATTGTTCTCTTTGATATACTTAATTTATGTCACATTGGAGAAATGTCTATCAAATCTGTTGATTAAACTATGACCTTTAAAGAAATAGATGTGTGCTGTAATTATCTATAGTATACATAAAGGGTTTGGGACCTTCATTTTCACCCCAAACTCCTACTACCTTGGTCTTAAAACTGTGGCCCCCACTTTGGAAATAAAACCCCTCGCATTTAGAACTATAACAGGGGCAGAGGGGAGTTGTATTTTCCCAACAGCTGGAGGATCGCAGTTTGAAGACCATTGCTCTACTACATCAAGGTGTGCGACATCTCCTCTGTCATGTGGTCAGATGAGACTGAAATAGAACTTTTTGGTTTTAACGCCACTTGCCGTGTTTGAAAGAAGAAGAAGAGTACAACTCCGAGAACACCGTTCCAACCAGAAGCCTGGGGTGGAAAAATCTACTTTGGGGGTTTTTTTCTACAAAGGGACAGGACGACTGCCAATTGAAGGGGGGGGATGGATGGGGGCCCGGATTTCAAGGTTTTGGGCCCAAAAACCCCTTCCCTCTAAGAGCATTGAAGAGGGTGTGGCGGGTCTACCACAGACAATGACCCAAAACACACAACCAGGGGAGCAAGGGGGCATTTCCAAGAAACATTTCAAGCCTTTGGACTCTACCAGTCCCAACCTAACCCAAACGAAAATATTTGGGGGGAAACGGACTCAATGTGGTCCAAACACAGTCCCAAAACCCGAAAAACGGAGAAGATCTTATGGGGGAGGGGCCAAAATCCCGCGCAGGGGTTTTCAAAAACTACAGGGAAACGTCTGACCTTGTACCAAAAAAAAAATTTTTGTTTTCTATTGTATCTATTATTTTAAAACCTACAATCATTTTCTGGGTTTTTTTTTTGATTCGTCTTTCACAGGAAGTTGACCCAGAAAAAATTACAGACCTCTCCATTGTTTTTTAGGTGGGAAAAATTCAAAATTCCAGTGGAACAAATACTTCTTTTCCCCACTGTATATAACTACATGCACAGATGGGATCATGAGAGGTTCCCTGAGTGTCTCTCCAAGCTGACTTGCATTAGGCACCTCCTATTTGTCATACAGAAAGAAGACAAAAGGGGCGGAAATTATGATAATTTTTCATTTAAATAGGGGATTTTTTTTTAAAATATTTTTTTAGGGACTTGGAAAAAGGGCACGCTTACACTTTTTTACAAATATCCCACGATCTGGAAATGTTGTCTCTTTAAGACACATGAGAAAGAAATGGGCTGGCATTGGCTGGTTAAACACTAGTACAGATTATAACATTTCCCTTTACCCAACTTTAATACAACTTAATCCCCCTTCCATAGCTAGACAGGGATGCCTTAAAAAAACTTTTGATACTTCATCTCCTGTCCCACCTGGGCACATCTATCCCGGCGTACAACCCTGCAAAAAGGCCCCTTCTTACATTGTGTTGTTAACACTATTTTCTTACATTTTAAATTTATATAATGAAAGAAATTGGGATTTTTTTTTTTTATTTTCACCTTTTTTTTTTTTTTCTCCTATCATCAACAGGAAAATAAATAATGTAGGTCTATGTGGTCAAGTATTTTGCTGGGAAAATGTTACTTTTTTAATTTACTATTTGCGTTTTGTACTTTGTCATTTATTCTTTATTCATTTTTTTTAAATTCATATTTTATTTCATGGAATAGAAAACAAAAGTTTTTTTAGTATTTTAGTATTTTCAGGGGAACATTTTACTTTCCATATGGACTATTTGAGGTACGGTGCTTTGTTGTCTGTTCTTTATTCCATTTTTCAATTGTATTTTATTTTAAGAGATAGAAAACAAAAGTTTTTTTTTAGTTTATACGGGTTCTATTAGAATATGTTTTATTTACTTTAATAAAAAAAAAATCTGTTGTGTAAACTGGGATATTTTTTTACCCTTTAAAACCAACGCAAACTTTTTAAAAAAAAATATTTTGGCATCCTGGAATTTATAATGCAGCTCTATGAGGTCTCATATTTTAAGGGCCAAACTTTACTTTCTATATTTACTATTGGAGGTACTGTATAAGTTCTTTGTTGTCGTTCTTTATTCAATTTTTTAAATTATATTTTATTTGAAGGGATAAAAAACAATTGGAAGTTATTTTATTTTATATAGGTTCTATTAATTAAAATATATTTTATTTATTTGAATGAAAAAAATGTGTAAATGTTTATGTTTATTAAATGTTTTCCATTTTGTTTTTGATAATTTGTACCATTTAATTATCATTTATTTTCATTTTTTTATAATAATCTATACTTTCATTACTGTATTTAATTTTCTGTTACTTTTTATGTATTTGTTTTACTTTTCTATTTCACAAACTGACTTTAAACCTTGTTCTAAAATTTATGGTCAGATCTAGATTTTGGTCTCTACACCTAGAAAAGTTCCCGACATACACACTAAGGGCCACATGTATGAAAACTGTCTTGATCTAAGACTTTCTTTGTTGCCCATAGCAACCAATCAGAGCCCATAGCAACCAATCACAGCCCATATTAACCAATCAGAACCCATAGTAACCAATCAGAACACATAGCAACCAATCAGAGCTCATAGGAACCAATCAGATCCCATAACAAGCAATCACAGCCCATATCAACCAATCAGAGCCCATAACAACCAATCACAGCTCATATCAACCAATCAGAACCCATAGTAACCAATCAGGGCCCATAGCAACCAATCAGAGCCCATAGCAACCAATCAGAGCCCATAGCAACCAATCAGAGCTCATAGCAACCAACCCGAGCTCATAACAACCAATCAGAGCTAATAGCAACCAATCAGAGCCCATAGCAACCAATAGAGGGTCATAAAACCAATCGAGCTCATAACAACCAATCAGAGTTAATAGCAACCAATCAGAGCCCATAACAACCAGAGCACATAGCAACCAGAGTCCATAGTAACCAATCAGAGCTCATAGCAACCAATCAGAGCTCATAGCAACAAATCAGAGTACATAGCAACCAATCAGAGCCCATAACAACCAATCAGAGCCCATACCAACCAATCAGAGCACATAGCAACCAGAGTCCATAGCAACCAATCAGAGCTCAACGCGACCAAACAGATCTCATAGCAACCTATCAGAGCTTATAGTAACCAATCAGATCCTATAGCAACTAATCAGAGCCCATAGCAACCAATCAGAACCCATAGCAACCAACCAGAGCCCATAGCAACTAATCAGAGCCCATAGCAACCAATCAGTGCTCATTAATGACCAATAAGAGCTCATAACAACCAATCAGAGATCAGCTTTCATTTTTACAGAACACTATATGAAATGAAAGCTGAGCTCTGATTGGTTGCCATGAGGTCTGATTCATTGCTATGGGCTCTGATTGGTCGCTATGAGCTTTGATTGGTTGCTATGAGCTCTGATTGGTTGCTATGGGCACTGATTGGTTACTATAGGCAACAAGGACAGTCTTACAGCTAGACAGTTTTCATACATAAAGCCCTTATATGTTTATGTTGTTATATTCTTTTTACGTATACATCTATGGGTTTGGCCTCCACACACGACGCACCGTTCTTGCCCAACCCTCCTCGGCCATTGTGTTTGACATAAAAAGCGCACATCTATCAAACTCCTGGCACCTCACACTCTAATATTTGTTATTTCCCTTTTTTTTGTGTGTGCTATAGATGATGTTAATAAATGAGTTGTGTATGCAGCTGAGCAAATACAAAGCAGGACGCGGAGAATACAGCTTTCTGGGTAATTATGTGGCGACGTGCAGGTGAACGTGAGGCCGGTGGCAGCCAGTGGACCTCAGATGGCCCAGCGCGGGGGACCACACGGGGGCACGGTGCCAAATTCTCCCGTCAAGACGAGACTTGTGTAACTGGTGCTGACACAGACACGACTTTCACTCCAAGTATTATCGCTTCTGACTTACAGAGACGCTTTGAAGTTTGAAAGGGAATTCAATGTCACTGCAGGCGCTGAACCTCTACATGTTTATCCTTCCCAAAAAAAAATGGAATTAGTCCAAATATATGATATTTTTTTAGAAAATCTGGGAGGACCCGGGACTAATACAGGATACTTTTTAACATTTTGCTTTCAATTACTGTATAATGTATCCTCTAAAAATGACATATCACATAAATCAGGAATTACTAATTTTCTTATGTCACCACCTAAAAAAATAAATTATTTAGAAAAATTACAGTTTACACACTAGAGAGTACATCCTGCTCTCTGCAGATCAGTTGTTAACTTTACTGTATAGACTGGGACAGTATGAGCACAGTCATTAGACTATTGTTAGACGGCGGCGTCCACAGAGTCATCTGATTATTATCATTAGAGGGTGAGGGCAGGAGAGTCATCTCATTATCATTAGAGGGTGGGGTCAGCAGAGTCATCTCTTTATCATTAGAGGGTGGGGTCAGCAGAGTCATCTCTTTATCATTAGAGGGTGGGGTCAGCAGAGGCATCTCTTTATCATTAGAGGGTGGGGTCAGCAGAGTCATCTCTTTATCATTAGAGGGTGGGGTCAGCAGAGTCATCTCTTTATCATTAGAGGGGGTTTCAGCAGAGCCAATCATACATTAGAGGTGGGGTCACAGAGCCATCTCATTATCATTAGAGGGTGGGGTCAGCATAGTCATCTCATTATCATTAGAGAGTGGGGTCAGCAGAGTCATCTCATTGTCATTAGAGGGTAGGGTCAGCAGAGTCATCTCATTATCATTAGATGGTGTGGTCAGCAGAGTCATCTCATTATCATTAGCGGGTGGGGTCAGCAGAGTCATCTCATTATCATTAGAGGGTGAGGTCGGCAGAGTCATCTCATTATCATTTGAGGGTGAGGTAATCAGAGTCATCTTATTATCATTAGAAGGTGGAGTCAGCAGAATCATCTCATTATCAGAGGATGGGGTCAGCAGAGTCATCTCATTATCATTAGAGAGTTAAGTCAGCACAGTCATATCATTATCATTAGAGGTAGGAGTCTGCAGATTCATCTTATTATTATAATTAGTGGGTTGGGTCAGCATATTCATCTCATTATCATTAGAAGGTGGGGTCAGCAGAGTCATCTCATTATCATTAGAGGGTGGGGTCAGCAGAGTCATCTCATTATCATTAGAGGGTGGGGTCAGCAGAGCCATCTCATTATCATTAGAAGGTGGGGTCAGCATAGTCATCTCATTATCATTTGAGGGGAGGAATCAGAGGTCATCTTATATATTAGAGGATGGTTCACAGAATCATTTCATTACAGGGATGGGGTCAGCAGAGTCATCTCATTATCATTAGAGGGTGGGGTCAGCAGACTTATCTCATTTCATTTAGATTAACCCAGCCAGTATATCATATATTAAGGTCGGGGTCTGCAGATTCATCTAATTATGATCATTCGAGGGTGAGGTCAGCACATTCATATCATCATTAGAGGATGAGGTCAGCAGAGTCATCTCATTATCATTAGACGATGGGGTCAGCAGAGTATCTCATATATTAGGAGTGAGGTCAGCACAGTCATCTTATTATCATTAGAGGGTGAGGTCAGCAGAGTCATCTTATTATCCTTAGAGGGTGAGGTCAGCAGAATGATCTCATTATCATTAGAGGGTGGGGTCAGCAGAGTCCTATCATTATCATTAGCAGGTGGGGTCAGCAGAGTAATCATTATCATTAAAAGGGTTTGGGGTCAGCTAGTCATCTATCATTAGAGGGTGAGTCCACAGAGTCATAACATTATAATTAGAGGGTGGGGTCAGCAGAGTCATCAAATTTTCATTAGAGGGTGAGGTCAGAAAAGTCATCACATTATCATGAGAGGGGGGGGTCAGCAGAGTCATCTTATTATCCTTGGAGATGAGTCAGGAGTCGTCTCATTTCATTAGGGGTGGGTCAGCAAGTCATCTCATTAATCATTAGAGGGTGGGGTCAGCAGAGTCATCTCATTATCATTAGGGGGTGGGGTCAGCAGAGTCATCTCATTATCATTAGGGGGTGGGGTCAGCAGAGTCATTCATTATCATAGAAGTGAGGTCACCATCATCTTTATCATTAGAGGGTGAGGTCAGCAGAGTCATCTTTTTATCATTAGAGGGTGAGGTCAGCAGAATGATCTCATTATCATTAGAGGGTGGGTCAGCAGAGTCTATCATTATCATTAGCAGGTGGGGTCAGCAGAGTAATTCTTATCTTTAAAGTGGGGTCAGCATATCATCCATCATTAGAGGGCTGAGTCACAGAGTCACCCTCATTATAATTAAAGGGTGGGGACAGCAGAGTCATCTCATTTTCATTAGAGGGTGAGGTCAGAAAAGTCATCTCATTATCATTAGAGGGTGGGGTCAGCAGAGTCATCTTATTATCATTGGAGAGTGGAGTCAGCAGAGTCATCTCATTATCATTAGAGGGTGGGGTCAGCAGAGTCATCTCATAGTCATTCGAGGGTGAGGTCAGAAAAGTCATCTCATTATCATTCGCGGGTGGGGTCAGCAGAGTCATCTTATTATCATTGGAGAGTGGAGTCAGCAGAGTCATCTCTTTATCATTAGAGGGTGGGGTCAGCAGAGTCATCTCATTATCATTAGAGGGTGGGGTCAGCAGAGTCATCTCTTTATCATTAGAGGGTGGGGTCAGCAGAGTCATCTCATTATCATTAGAGGGTGGGGTCAGCAGAGTCATCTCATTATCATTAGAGAGTGAGGTCAGCACAGTCATCTTATTATCATTAGAGGGTGAGGTCAGCAGAGTCATCTTATTATCCTTAGAGGGTGAGGTCAGCAGAATGATCTCATTATCATTAGAGGGTGGGGTCAGCAGAGTCCTATCATTATCATTAGCAGGTGGGGTCAGCAGAGTAATTCATTATCATTAGAAGGTGGGGTCAGCATAGTCATCTCATCATTAGAGGGCTGAGTCCACAGAGTCATCTCATTATAATTAGAGGGTGGGGTCAGCAGAGTCATCTCATTTTCATTAGAGGGTGAGGTCAGAAAAGTCATCTCATTATCATTAGAGGGTGGGGTCAGCAGAGTCATCTTATTATCATTGGAGAGTGGAGTCAGCAGAGTCATCTCATTATTATTAGAGGGTGGGGTCAGCAGAGTCGTCTCATTATCATTAGAGGGTGGGGTCAGCAGAGTCATCTCATTATCATTAGAAGGTGGGGTCAGCAGAGTAATCTCATTATCATTAGAGGGTGGGGTCAGCAGAGTCATCTCATTATCATTAGAGGGTGGGGTCAGCAGAGTCATCTCATTATCATTAGAGGGTGGGGTCAGCAGAGTCATCTCATTATCATTAGAGAGTGAGGTCGGCAGAGTCATCTCATTATCATTAGAGGGTGGGGTCAGCAGAGTCATCTCATTATCATTAGAGGGTGAGGTCAGCAGAGTCATCTGATTATCATTAGAAGGCGGGGTCAGCACAGTCATCTCATCATTAGAGGGTCGGGTAAGCACAGTCATCTCATTATTATTAGAGGGTGAGGTCAGCACATTCATCTCATTCTCATTAGAGAGTGGGGTCAGTAGAGTCATTCATTATCATTAGACGATAGGGTCAGCACAGTCATCTCAGTATCATTAGACGGCGGGGTCAGCACAGTCATCTCATCATTAGAGGGTTGGGTTCAGCACAGTCATCTCATTATTATTAGAGTGTGGGGTCAGCACATTCATCTCATTATCATTAGATTATCAAATTCGACCCTAATCAGAACAGTTCAATTCAGCAAAAATTGGGCAAAAATGACCAAAAAATAGACTGTGTCCATTGTTTAAAAAAGAGAGGGGTTTAACCGGCCTGGAAAAGTAACTATACTGTCGCTGGATAACTTCTGGCCTAATGCCAACTTGATGTTATATCCAGTTACTTTCACAATGTTATGATAATTGTAAGTGACATCTGACTGTACATCGCATCATAAAATAGTTCTCAAGATGAGCATTGCATTGCTGGACTGGAAAGCATTCCTCCTTAAAAGGAAGTCACAAGCAGCTTTTCATCCTCATCAGGCTGTGGGTGGTTCTATAGCAGTGATTAGCATATTTAGATATTCTATAACTAGCTGAGACATAAGTGCGGGAGATTTACTCTTCAGTAAACAAAGTTACAAGTGCTCTGAGGAGTGAAAACAGTTGCTTATTTGTGAACAAAAGCTAATCTCGTTAGAGAGAAAGACTCTGCTCTGTCCATGGTGACCTCACTCCCTGCTCTCTTTCTAATCAGGAAGGAAGATATGGATGTAACCATAGAAACTTGTGTGAAACAACAAATGTGAATAGAGCCGTGTTCTCTGGTGCTTACCACTCACAATGTTTATAGACATCCTCCGGCGTGATTCTAGAAGAGTATCCGATTAGACTGACGACAGAGAAGTTATCACAAAACTTGAAAGAAATGGTATTGGAACTCCATCCATAAAAGTTCATAACCTTTATTGGTAACAAGTTTGCTTTGACCAAGGAACACATCAAGGTCTGAAACGCGTAGGCGCATAGCTTGTTTGTTTGTTTTATGAGATTCAAACAAGTTACCAATAAAGGATATGAACTGGAGCACCGATACCATTTCATTCAAGTTTTGTGAAACCTGTGTGCACTGAGAGCAGATAAAATCTCTCTTATCTCCTCAGCAAGACTAATGTGTTTAGAAAAAGTCTTCCTTTACCAGTCCCTACATATTGAAAGCTAATTATTGTAGTTAGAAGACCCCTTTAAACAACCCTAACCCAAACCCTTGGCTAAAAGCCCGGGGTTATGGTTACGGTTATGGGAAGGGATATGGCTACAGAATAAATTTGGGTTAACAATGTCCCGAAAACAAAACTTTTCACACGCTTGCTTGAACTGAACAGGGCCCCATTATAGCAACACTAATAACTGCTATACCTATTTTACAAGGTATGACCAAAAAATTCACAGGTGGAGCTTATACAGGTCACTGATTTTCCTCGCACTGTCACCATCCACTGCTCTAGAAAGATTAGTGCAGCAAGGACATTGGAAGGTATTCATGAAAATGACAGGAGTCACAATCAGAGCCGGGACAAAGTATTTTGGTGCCCTAGGCAAATAAGGGAGATACCGTATTTTTCAGACTTTAAGACGCACCTATCGTATTTTTCGGACTTTAAGACGCACCGGACCATACTACGCACCTACCGTATTTTTCAGAATTTAAGACGTACCACCATTTTCCTCCCAAATTTTGGGGAAAAAAAGTGTGTCTTATAGTCTGAAAAATAGGGTAAGTATGTTCCATATCTCCTTGGCCCCCTCCCTGACTGCCATAGGCGGTCTCCTACCCCTGTCAACCCAATTAGGACATTGACATAGTTTCTCACAATAACCGTCGATGTGGGTGATACCTCTGCTGTTGCATTGACCTTCCAAAATAGCCTGATATATGTCTGATATATGTACACATATTTCTTCCAAATTCAACAGTCAAGAACACTGGGACCACCTGTCTCCACACACGGAGGAGAACACTGACCTCTGCAATCAGCTCAATTGTCTCCTTGTGTTTTGTAAACCCAGATGATGAGTCTGACCTCAAAACTCATTGACCTGAGCTGAATGTCTGGACAGGTCATTTTCAGGACAGCAATCTAGCCAGACACCGACTCCCAGCTCATACTGCTATAATTAATATAGACAAAATATACCGATAAGCTCTCCCCTTACATTACAACATATTTAAAGGAAGAATCAACAGCAAGAAATAAAATATATTGCACAATACATATAAACATAACATCAATACAAATTTGGATTACTGAGATACTGATTCCTATATAAGGGAAAAGAAAATGAATACTACTGCCAGCTATTTGCAAGAAAGTACCTGCTGCAAAACTGCCCCCTATGTACAAGAATATAACTACTATAATACTGCTTCCTATGTACAAGAATATAACTACTATAATACTGCCCTCTATGTAAAAGAATATAACTACTATAATACTGCTCCCTATGTACAAGAATATAACTACTATAATACTGCTCCCTATGTACAAGAATAAAACTAATATAATTCTGCCCTCTATGTACAAGAATATAACTACTATAATACTGTAGTCTATGTGCAAGAATATAACTACTATAATACTGCCCTCTATGTACAAGAACATAACTAGTATAATACTGCCCCCTATGTACAAGAATATAACTACTATAATACTGTCTTCTATGTACAAGAATATAACTACTATATATACTGCATCCTATGTACAAGAATATAACTACTATAATACTGTCCCTATGTACAAGAATATAACTAACTATAACATAGTTCAACTTTTGAAATTGAAAAAGCAGGAGACTTTAGTGGGCGGCGCGCGTAGCGCTTTGCGGCAAAAATTTGCATGGACACGCCCATCTTGTCGGTATGCCACACCCCTTCAAAAAGCCACACCCACTCCACCTAACTGCATAACGGCTTTGGAAGAAAGCCAGGTAGATGCCCTTATAGCCAGGTAGTAGCCCCCCATAACCAGGTTAGATGCCCCCTTGTAGCCAAGTAGATGCCCCCTCTGTAGCCAGGTAGAGCCAAATTTGTAGCCAGGTAGATGCCCCCCTTTGTTAGCCAGGTAGTGCCCCCTTTGTTAGCCAGGTAGGTGCCCCCATTGTTAGCCAAGTAGTGCCCCCAGTGTTCGCCAGGTAGTGCCCCATTGTTAGCACAGGTAGTGCCCCCATTGTTGCCAGGTAGTGCCCCCATTGTTGCCAAGGTAGTGCCCCCATTGTTTGCCAGGTAGTGCCCCCATCTTTTAGCCAAGTAGTGCCCACCTTTTAGCCAGGTAGTGCCCCCATCTGTTAGCCAGGTAGTGCCCCCATCTGTTAGCCAGGTAGTGCCCCCATCAGTTAGCCAGGTAGTGCCCCATCTGTTTAGCCAAGTAGTGCCCCCATTGTTAGCCAGGTAGTGCCCCATCGTTAGCCAAGTAGTGCCCCCAGCGTTAGCCAAGTAGTGCCCCCATTGTTAGCCAGGTAGTGCCCCAGCTGTTAGCCAGGTAGTGCCCCATTGGTTGCCAGGTAGTGCCCCCATTGTTGCCAGGTAGTGCCCCCATTGGTGGCAGGTAGTGCCCCCATCTGTTAGCCAGGTAGTGCCCCCATCTGTTCCCCAGGTCGTGCCCCTTTGTTGCCAGGTAGTGCCCCCTTTGTTGCCAGGTAGTGCCCCATTGTTGCCAGGTAGTGCCCCCTCTGTTGCCAGGTAGATGCCCCTCTGTTGCCAGGTAGTGCCCCCATCTGTTAGCCAGGTAGTGCCCCCTTTGTTGCCAGGTAGTGCCCCTTTTGTTGCCAGGTAGTGCCCCCTCTGTTAGCCAGGTAGTGCCCCCTCTGTTAGCCAGGTAGTGCCCCCTCTGTTGCCAGGTAGTGCCCCCATTGTTGCCAGGTGATGCCCCCATTGTTGCCAGGTAGTTGCCCTCTCTGTTAGCCAGGTAGAGCCCCCTAAAGCTAATAAAAATAAAATAATAAAATCCACTTACCTTACCAGGCTCCTGCAGCGCGGCCGCTCCGGACGATCTCCTCAGCGACGCAGGGGGAAGTGAGAGCAGCCGCGCGTCACTCCCCTGCAGCCGCGCGTCACTTCCCCTGCGCCGCTGACCTGTATGTACGGCGCACACACCGGCGCCGTACATACAGGGAGAGGAGGGAGGAGGGAGCGATCCCTCCTGCCTCCTCCCCGCACACTGAGACCGCGGGCGGGTGAGCGGCCGCAGCGGCCGCTTCACCCGCCTGTAGGAGCGGTCCGGCGGCGCAAGAGTAGCGCACCAGCGCTACTCTTGCGCCGCGGTAATTTAAAGGACCCCCGCCGCCTGCAGGCGGCGGGAGGAATGCCAACTCCCCCGGGAGGGCGGGAGGGGACCCCAAATAGCGGGACCCCCCCGCCAAAAACGGGAGAGTTGGCATGTATGTACTATAATACTGCTCCCTATGTACAAGAATATAACTACTATAATACTGCCTCCCTAGAGAGAGGACGTGTTTTGTAGAGCTCCCATGTCTGGAGAAAGCCCAGGGCGGGGCCACCCTGGCTGGGGAACTTCCCCAAGCAAGGCCCAGGCTTCTCGGCCTACTCTCGGGATTAACCCCCGGACTCCTCTTTCTGTGGACGAAAGTCCCAAAGTCTTCAAGGATGTAAGCAAGGTACTGAAAGTTGGTGGGT
>JAODAL010073188.1:0-14822 GCA_025379985.1 Phyllomedusa bahiana | reverse complement strand
TTAAGTAACAACCCCCATTGAACATGTGACTTTTGAGTGGTTAAAAAATTGGTAAAAGTATTTGTGTTTGAGCAGAGACGTATGTGTGAACAAAAACCTTGTTAGGCCCAAAAACGCGTTGGAGTTAGGAGTACTTTTAATGCCCTGTAGAAAACATTTAAAAAATAAATTTGTGGAAGGAATTGGGGCCTGGATATTCCGTTTTGATGCTTTGATTAAATGGAGCTTTGAGGGCGCTTTCCCGGGCGCCATATCCTATCACGTGAGAGACGGCTCCCTAGACTTAATGGGGGAGACTGAATCATAGAAATAAGCGATTGTTATATGGGGTAAGCAGCCACAGTGAATTTGTTTATATATAAACACTGTGGGGAAACAGAAAGTATTTAGTCAGCCACCAATTGTGCAAGTTTCCCCACCAAGATGAGAGAGGCCTGTAATTGACATACAATAGGTATACCTCAACTATGAGAGGCAAAATGAGAAAACAAACCCCCCGGAAAATCACAATGTTGTTTCGAAAGAGTTTTTTTGCAAATTATGGTGGAAAAAAAGTATTTGTCACCAAAAAAAACAAGAAGTTTTCTGGCCCCAAAGCCCTTTAAACTTTTTTTTAAGAGGCCCCTGTCCTCCACTCTTTCATTTTAAAAAAAGACACCTGTCACAACCTCGAAAGTTACACAACAAACTAATTTTTGTGAAGACCAAAGAGTTGTCGCAGGACCCCAGAACAAAAATTGTAGCCCTGCACAGGCGGGGAGACTGAATCTGAAAATAGGCAAGCGCTTGGTGTGAAAAATAAAGTGGGATCAAAAATTTAAAAAATGGAAGACATACAAGACCACTGATAATCTCCCTCAGTTTGGGGCTCCACACAACCCCATGGGGTCAAAATTATCACAAGAATGGTGAGAAAAAATCCCAGAACCACGCGAGGCGACCTATTGAATGACCTGCAGAGAGCTGGGACCAAGTAAAAAAGGTACATCAGTAACAACTATGCCCCCAAGGACCCTCGTGCCAGACATGTCCCCCTGCTTAAGTCAGTACATGTCCTGGCCCATCTGAAGTTTGCTGGAGAGCATTTGGATGATCCAGAAGAGTATTGGGAGAATGTTATATGGTCATATGAAACCAAAGTAGAACTGTATGGTAGAAACACAACTCGTGTTTTTGGGGAAGGAGAGAAAAATCCCAGAGTTGCTCCAAAATACCATACCTACTGTGAAGTATGGAGGTGGCAACATCATGCTTTGGTGAAATAGAAACCTCCACTATATCATTAATAAATACAATGCATAAAAAAGAAAATACTGAGCCCAGGGGCACACAGCTCATAACCGGGGACCACTCAGAGTAGAAGTCATTTACCACGACTTTTGGTACCAATCCGATAGCCAGTTTTTAATCCAATTGCACACTGTTATTTCTTAACCTAATGGATTTTAATTTACCCAACAAATGCTTATAAGGGACAGTGTCAAACACCTTTGCTTTGATATAAGTCTAAAACATTATATCCACAGCCGCCCCGCCATCCAGACTTCTACTCACTTCTTCATAAAAACAATAAGGTTGGTCTGACAACTTCTGTTCTTAGTAATAACATTCTGGGAATCACTTATAATATTATACTCAGCCACATATTCCTGTATATAGTCCCTTATGAGCCCCTCAAACAGTTTTCCTACAATAGATGTTAAACTTACTGGTCTATAATTACCTGGGCAAGACTTGCAGCCTTTTTTGAAGATTGGAACTACATTTGCCTTGCACCAGTTTCCTGGCACTATACCAGTCACAAAAGAGTCTCTTAATATAATATACAGGGGCACAGAGATAACCAAGCTGAGCTCCTTAAGAACTCTTGGGTGTAAGCCAGCTGGGCCTGGAGCCTTCTCCACATTTATTTAAGTTTATTTAACTTGGCTTGGACCATATCTACACTGAGCCAATTAATTATATCACATGATGTATTAATAGTACTGGCACCGCCTACATCCAAACTGGGCCCACTCCTATCAGCTCTAGCACTGCACATATTAGTACTGACACCACCTGTATCCGCACTGGGCCTGTCTTTGTGCTCCTTACCAAGTTACCACAACACATGTATGACACCATCTGAACCAGATAAGCTTATCTTGGTCTCATCAGACCACAGGATATGGTTCCAATAATCCATCTCCTTAGTCTGCATGTCTTCAGCAAACTGTTTGTAGGCTTTCTTCTGCATTATCTTTAGAAGAGACTTCCTTCTGGCATGACAGCTACGCAGATCAATCTGATGTAGTATGTGGCGTAGTTAGCACTGAAAGGTTAACCTCCCCACTTCTTTAACCTCTGCTACAATGCTGGCAGCACACATATGTCTATTTTGAAAAGATGATCTCTGTAAATGATTTTGGTACATGCACCCAATGTCTTTGGTCGACCATGACATATCTGTTCTTAGTGGAACCTGTCTTGTTAAACCACTGCATGATTTTGGTCACCATGCTGCAGCTCAGTTTCAGTGTGTTGACAATCTTCTTATGGCCTAGGCCATTGTTATTATAATGTAGGGAGGTGTAATGTACAGTAGTACACTGAAAATTAAATGTATTCTGTGTTTGTCATTAAACCATTTCTTAGAGCATGAGTCTACAATTCCTGTAGCTCAGAATACCACCCCCACTCCCCTCCCCCGTGGGAAAGGAATTTGTAGCATAGGTCTGCAGAATCTCACCCCAGCCCTTTTGACTGTTCTAATTACTCAAAATGTTTATATAACCTGGGCTGTATCCATTTTTATTACGCTTTATTGCCAAAGTTGTGTATGCAAGCTGTCCAGGATACCTGATGGAAGACCCCACCTATGACCCCCACATCCATAAAACCATTAGGCACAACAGTTCAGAGGTCATTGATCTGTCCAAAGCAGAAGCGCAGTCCGTGATTGCCATCTAGTGGGGATAGTTAGCCACAACCCTCATTAGACAACAAAGTGTCCACCCACCTCATTATATTTTTAGCCCGTAAAAGAGTAGCCAAATATGAGAGAGGATGGGAAACCTGGACAGAGATCTGGGCCTATAAAACACATGGCCAGACTCAAATCTGTGTTCATAGCCTGGAGTCAATTTCTGATTGAGCTGTGTTACATTTTCCTTTACCAATACCCCTTGGATCTGAAGGCTGACACCTTGTAAGTGTGAAATCTTCTGAGTTTTATCCCTTTTATTTTCATAACTGTATTGATGCGTATGTCATAGTCATTGTAAGTGTATTTTGTTTATGTAAGCATTGTAAATCATTCATATTAACGTTATCAGTAAGATGTGAGTTCTTGTTGCTGCACGGATGCATTTCCTGGGAGGAGTGTATTTTTTGGTAGCTGCTGGAGAGCAGTGAGGTAACCCGGTAAGCGTTTTTAAGTGGTTTAAAGGATTTTGCGTCAGAGTGCTTTCCTCTGATTTATTTTTCTTTTTGAGTATTGAAGGAAGGTGGTGGCAGCGGATAACTTGGGGTGCTGGGACTGTCTTGTGGTGCGATTTATGCTTGATTCGCTACCTGATTGAGAGGTGAGCGCAAGTGGAGATAAATCTACCCCATTACAGTGGCCCCCAGTCACGTGCTGGTGAGTGTGTACGTGACAGTTATCAAAAGCAACAATTCTTTTTTTTAGATCCTCAGCCAGTTCTTTGCTATGAGGTGCCATCTTGAACTTCCAGTGACCAGTTTGAAGGAGTGTGAAAGCGGTAACATTAAATTTAACACACCTGCTCTCCAAGCATACCTAAGACCTTCTAACACTAATGAGTCACATGACATTGTGGAGGGAAAATTATAAAAAAGGGCACAATTTGTCCATTTTCATTTAGAAATGTACTCACTTTTGTTGCCAGCAGTTCAGACGTTGATGGCTGTTTGTTGAGTTATAATGAGGATACACTGACTACTTTACATTATATCAAAGTGTCACATTCTCAGCATTGTCCCATGAAAATATGTAATACAATATTTACAAAAATGTGTGAGGTGTACTAACTTTTGTGAGATACTTCATGCAATCTGTAAGCAAAATAAGTGTAGCTACAATGTATAAAATATGGGAAATATGTGTATCGGTGTATCGAAGTGCATTTTCGCATATATTTTTCAGTGTCAAATGTGCCTGAGTCTATGAAAGTGTTTTTTGTGCACTCATAAATGGTGTGTAAAGTTCGACGAAAAGGGTAAAAAACCAGATCATACATGTCTTTCTATACGTCTGCTATAACTTTGAAATGTTGTGTGATAATAAATAGACACATATGCACTCAACAGTTCACACAGGTATTTTCTGCAGGATTAATAAATGCATCTCCCCTCAATCTTAAGTCCCACACTTTAGACAAAAACATACTTTATACAAAAAACATGCTCTCAATCTCACGCTATCTCTCTCTGTTTTGTTTTAACCTTTTTCCCATTCTGCTGCAGCGACTGTTGCAAATGAATCCTCTGGATGCAAACGAACGAAAAATCCAAAATAGTCAATGAAATAATGAAATAACTTGAAATTGACAAAAGTAATAAGAAATGTAAACGTACTGAAAGTCAACTAATGAACATCAGACATGGCCTTTGAATTGTGGTTTAACCGAAAAAGAAAATGGTTACCATTCGTATTATTCATCTTAGCAATTTGTCTTCATTTTTTCTCTTGTGGACACATCCAGGATGGTTGCTACAGTCCCATCGACCTTTAACATCTGAATGATATGTGCAACTGTAGTAATAGGAACATCAAACTGTTTGGAGATGGTCTTATATCTTTACCTTTTACCTGTTTGTCAACAACTTTTTTTTTTAATATTCTGAGACAGCTCTCTCTCTAGCATCATTTGGTTCATGCTTAGTGTGGAACTCAACACGATTGCAAACAGCACAGTGACTTATTTTCACCCTTATAATAAGTTCACCTATTAAGAGTGCCTTCACACGGAGCGCTTGTGGTGTGCTTTTAATTTTTTTTTTTCAAAAATGCACTACATTAATTGCTGTATATATTTTGCAGAAAAAGCAGCAGAAAAAGGGCCAAAAATGCACCAAAAATGCTCCCTGTGAAAGTACAGGCGGACTGATTATAAGTTTAAAGACACCTGTAATGCTAATTACTAGTGATGAGCGTTTGTGTCAATTTTTTTTATCGATTGTAGTAGTTTTTGAGCGATTTTATCGGCAAAGTTGAAATCTGCCGGTTTTTATGTTGATCAGTTTTTTCTATCATGCATAATTTAGGAAAAAATTGGATTTTCTTTTAATCCACCATTTTCAGCATTTTCCTGTATTTTGGTGGCCAGCAAATCAGCTTGGAGAATAAGCAGGGTGAGCTGGAGGTCGACGTATGAGGGATTTTTGGGTTGTGTTTGGGCTGGAAAAATCACGCCCTGTTTTACATAGAACGCCCTTCCTGTCGCTCAGGTGTTAGTGTTATCATAAGGCAGGACGTGTTGGGGCTCTGTCAAAAACGCTAGCGAAACTTTTCTATTTGTTCCCCAAGACAGCTTTGCTTTTGTGTGAACATTAGAACTTGGTAGATAGAGTTTTGCAGATTTTACTTCTTAGGTGAAAATTTTTAAAAAGGAGCTCTAGCGTGTACAGCCCGGGGGAGAGATGGGGGGGGGGGCCGGGGGGCGGGGCAAAACCAAAATATACTACAAGCCTTTAAAAAAGGTGGTATTGGGCCCCCCGACTTTTTTGCCTTGCTTGCAAGGGGTTTTTATTAACATTTTTTTCTGGTGAAATATTATTGTATGTTGTGCAGCCTGAACTTATTTAGGTACAGATCTTTTCTATCCCCGCGGTTGTTTTTTAAAGGGTGCAAAACCCCATTTTATTTTCTGTATACATTTCAGATAGGTGTTTTTTTCACTTTGGCGCAGTCCAGCTTTTTTATAGGGGCACTTGAAACTTAAATTTGAATACAGCAATTTTGGAGTCACCCGGTGTTTGATAGGTCCCAAAAACCCCCGTTGTTATCCCAAATGTTTTTAATAGCTGTTTGCACGTGGTGCGGGGCCCGTTTTTTCAAAAGCACGTTTTATGACAATTTTTATAGAAAAATTTTTTCGTTTTTCTTACTGCAAAAAAAAAACAATTTCTCATGACCCAACTTCTGAATTTTTTATTGGGCTGTTGAATCTCAGTTTTCGAGATACCAATTTTAGTTATTTGTTGAAAATATAATTCTTAGTCCCCAATGGGCAGTTGAAAACCCTGGGACTGAAGGAAAACATGTTGAATTTTTTTTTTACGGTTTTCCCCAGACCGCATTTTAAGGGGTTCGCTAAAACATTTCAGTTTCTAATCCTGGTGGCTGTAGGAAATTGAGGGATTTTAAATAGCTGTGATTTACGTTTTAATAAGAGACTTTTTAAAACTTTCCAACCTTCTCAAATTTTATCTTTTGTGAAATAGAGAAATGCAGGGGGTAAGGGGCAAAGAGGGGGGGGGGACAGGAGGTTTTAAAGGTAGAGAGAAGGTCTCCTTCCAGTGTGGCGACAAAACGCTGCCAGGGATCGTCGGTTGCAGGACGTTGGCTTCATCGCAGGGGCAGTTCCCAGTGAAACTCAGTAACCAACACCGTCGCCAATATGTTCTTAAGTGGTTAATGCAACCTGCATCCCGCGTCTACCCCCTCGTCCCCCAGTCACAGAAAAATGTCGTCATCAGCATCTGTCCAAATGAAGCGAAGGCAGCCCAAATGTAACTCGTGGATAATCCCTTTTTGAAAACCCTTTGTGACAAAAGCGGGTTGGGGGCAGAAGGCTGTTAAAAGATCAAGGGACAGAGGGGGTGATTTTTCTGCTCTGACGGCCCCTTAAGTTTCCATTGAGGAGGAAAAGGAAGCCGGTCAATCGGTAAAAATCCCGGGCGTTCGGCAATGCCTTACAGTGCCTCTTGCTTGTAGCCCGCAGCTCCTGGATGCAGAATGTCAGGATGACCAAGTCACCTGTGTTGATGATGATGATGACCACAATGCGGATTCATCGTGGTCTTTTCTGCAGAATTTGCTTGCGAGCGCTTCATCATTTGGATGAGGAGGAAGACGATGGGGTAGTGTCAATATGGGTCCCTCCTAAAAAAGGGAGTGGGCGGTCGCAGAAGTCCGCTGATATGATTCCGCCAGCCACGGTCAGCGGAAACCCCGCTCCTCGCTTTTCGCCGTCAAAAAGGTCCAGGTCCTCTCAAGCCTGGGCCTTCTTTGAGCAAGCCTCTGATTCACCCAGCGATGTCATATGCCGCCTTTGCCCCAAACGCATCAGTAGAGGCAAGAATCTTAGGTGTATAACCACCACCAACATGTCTAGTCACATGCAGCGAATGCATGAGTTGAAATGGAGGCAACACTTGGCCAAAAAAGGCCACACCGATGCCGGGCCTCCAACCACTGTCACACCCTCTGTCTCCGCCTCCTCCTCCTCCGCCACCACCAAGCGTTTCTCAGCTGCCCATGTCTCTCAGAGTCATGATCAGGGATCAGCCTCCGCTTCAGCCTCCACCGTCGCCCGAGTACCACCAGCACCGCCAAAGACCCATCCTACCCCTATTCCTTCCGCCATTTTGACGACCTGCACGCCGTACAGCGACCAGCCTACCAGCCAGCCTTCTGTCTTCCAGGTTTGAGAGCAAAAGAAACACTTTAACCCAAACCATCCCAAAGCCAAAGCCTGGAATGTCGCATTGCCAGGGTTTTGGCCTTGGGAAATGTTGCCTTTCCATCTGTTGGACACAGATAGGTTCCGCAATGTCATGGCCCTCGCCTGCCCCCAATACCGAAAGCCGAGCAGGCATTTCTTTGCCAGAAAAGCCGTCCCTGTCCTGGCCAGCCAATGTAATCTAAATTTCAAGGGACGTTGTCTGCTCTTTTGTCCGGAAAAGTCCATCTGACCACCAACACATGGACTAGTAAGCATGGCCAAGGCCGCTATATCTCTGTGACAGCTCACTGGGTGACCTGGGTGGATGTCTCTGGTGGTGACAGTGGCTCTCAGGCTCGGCGCACACTCTTCAAAACAGCAGGGATGGTGCAGGGCTCTTTCCCCCAAGGTCCTCTGGTGGCATCACGGGCCCAGAGAAAACCCGGCGGGGTTGAAAATAATTTTGTCCTTTGAGACCATCCACACACAGGGCAGGAGCTGTGGACGGCTCTCCGCAACGAGACCGAGCGCTGGCTGGGTGACAAGAACCTTGTGCCATGGCAAGGTGGTGTGCGATAATGGTCGAAATTTGCTGGTCGCCCTTAAGATCGGTAGGCTGGAGCACATTCCTTGCCTGGCACATGTCATGAACCTTGTCGTACAGAAATTTCTAAAGCGCCTAAAACCCCGGTTCTGGACTGCTGCGAGGAAGGCTCGAGGTCTGAGTTTGCACTTCCGCCGTTCGCACCCTGTTTCGTCCCGCCTGGCTGCGTTCAGCGTCAGCTCGCCTCCCGTCAACCGTCTCATTTTTGACGTGGCAACATGTTGGTATTCCACCCCCACATGCTCCAGCGATTTTTGGCTGTTGAGCCAGAGAGTGGAGGAGGTTTAAAGAGCTCTGCACCATCCTTGCAGTTTTTTAAGAAAAACCACCAAAAAAGGTCAGTGCGGACAATGCCCTTGTCAGCATGACCTTGTGGGATCTTTTCTGGAACGATCGTTGGACACTCGAAACATCAGGTCCCACCAGCGATGGAGGAGGAGACGGACACAGATGGGGACACGGAGCCTTTCTCTCCGTCGAATCCACAAGGCCTGACAGTTTCCAATTTTATCGTTCTTCATTAGGTAATGGTTCGGGGTCCAGGACTAGTGGGAAAGCGGCGCATTTAGTCTCAGGTGCATCATATGAGGCAAGTCCCGGGCTGTGTTGTAGCTGTGCCGGAGGATGCGGAGGAAAGGAGGAGGAGTATTCCTGGACACCGACTTACCGACGTCCCCGCCTTGGGAAAGAGGTTGGCGCGAAATTTTAGGCGGAGGAGGAAGATGAGGAAGATCAGTTTGCTAGTGCCCCTCGACCCAGAGGCTAGGAAAATCAAGGTTCCATCTCTCACATGAGTGCTTGGATGCTCCATTTCCTCCAACATGATCCTCGCATTAAGGCCATCAAAATGAACAACAGTTACTGGGTGGCCACCCTCCTGGATCCCCGGTACAAAACAAAACTCAGCACTTTCCTTCCACCCACCCAAATAGAGAGTAAAATGCAGGAAATGTAGACCTTGCTGATTGTTCAACTGGAGACATCTGTTGCGTCTGATTCACGTTCTTCAGATGTCACGGTGGAACACATACAACACACAGAGACCAGCTTAAGATCATGGTGCACGACTATCTGCGTCTCAGCACCGATGTTTTTGGGATGGTGTTTCCGGACCCAACTGATTCTGGCTATCCCAAAAAGGATGAATGGCCCCCAGCTCGCTCGCCAACGCCATAGAGTGTTGTCCTGCCCAGCAGCCAGCATCATATCTGAGCGGACCTTCAGCACAGCTGGAGGAGTCATTACAGACAAACGCATCCGGCTTTCCACAGATAATGTTTTTTGTTTGACTTTCATCAAGATGAATCAGACATTTATCTCTGATGATGTTGTGGCCCCAATTGCCGAGGTCACCGATTAGTTGCCGGTCTACTTCACATTTCTCTTCAAACAGAAATGGTCCTCTTGAAAAAATGTTTTTTAAAATGATCTTTTCTTACTGCAATTTTTATTCTCAGTTCCCAAAAGTTCATTTTGCTGGTTTTTGCTGTTTAGGAGACTGTAAAAAACACCAAAGGTTTCATGCAAAACCGTAAACCAATTTACTCACTTCATCTTTAGAATTTTTCGCATTGTCATTGGTTTTGGGGTCATGGTGCTGGAGATAAGCTAAATCATGGTCCTTTGGAACAGAAAGTGGCTTTTAAGGTGGCATTTCTCCCTCACAATTTTTAACAGTGGCTGAGAAGTCATTTTTATAATTTTTTGGGTCATGGTGCTGTGAGATACAGCAATAATCATGGTCCTTTAGAACAGAAATGTGGCTTTTAAGTGGCATTTCTCCCTCACAATTTTTAACAGTGGCTGAGAAGTCATTTTTAATAATTTTTTGGGGGTCATTTTGCTTTGAAATACAGCAAAACTACAGGTCCTATTCTAAAAAATGTGGTTACTAACAGACATTTGTTCTTCACAATTGTCAAAAGTGGCTCAAGGGTTATGTTTTTAATTTTTTGGGGACATTTTGCTGTGAAATGCAGCTAGACTACAGATCCTATTCTAAAAAATGTGGTTTTTAACAGACATTTGTTCTTCAAAATTGTCAAAAGTGGCTCAAGGGTCATGTTTTGAATTTTTTGGGGCCTTTTGCTGTGAAATGCAGCTAGACTACAGGTCCTATTGTAAAAAATGTGGTTTCTAACAGACATTTGTTCTTCACAATTGTCAAGAGTGGCTCAAGGGTGATGGTCAATCAGAAACAGGAATAGGTAGGACACTGTTAATGAACACATATTGCAAAATGACTTGTTTTTGCAAGATCTTTAACATAGCTAGCAATTCCTGTAGTCAGACAACCAATTTAATACAAATAAAAAAAGAGAAACAAAGACGTGGCAGGAAATTTCCCTCCAATTTTAAAAAAAGTGTTTTCTAGAATTAAACTACTAAAAACTTGCATGTACAAAATAGCTGATACAAATAAATTCCTCTGAATTGTACAAGGGAGGTACAAGAAGACTTGAACTATGTAGGTTTTCCGGGGCAGGTATAGTCAATGTCCAGTTCAAAATAAAATAGTGGTTAAAAGACTCCTTTTCCGGCACTTTTTAAATCTGGGGGTCATGCAGGGTTTTTAGGCTCATTGCTGTGGCCCAGGACAGGTATAGTCAATGTCCAGTTCAACTAAAATGGTGCTTCAAAGACTCCTTTTTCCAGCACTTTTTAATCTGTGATCAGACAGGTTTAATGGTCATACTGTGGTACAGGACAGATATAGTTAATGTCCAGTTCAACTAAAATGGTTGGTTAAAAGACTCCTTTTTCCAGCACTTTTTAAATCTGGGGGTCATGCAGGTTTGGGGCTCATGCTATGGCCCAAGACAGGGATAGTCAATATCCAGTGAAACTAAAATGGTGGTTGAAAGACTCCTTTTTCAGGCACTTTTTAATCTGTGGGTCATTCAGGTTTAATGGTCATACTGCGGTACAGGACAGATATAGTTAATGTCCAGTTCAACTAAAATGGTTGGTTAAAAGACTCCTTTTTCAAGCACTTTTAAAATCTGGGGGTCATGCAGGTTTGGGGCTCATGCTGTGGCCCAGGACAGGGATAGTCTATGTCCAGTTTTACTAAAATGGTGGTTGAAAGACTCCTTTTTCCGGCACTTTTTAATCTGGGGTCATACAGGTTTGGGGCTCATGCTGCGTTCCAGGACAGGGATATTCAATGTCCAGTTCAAGTAAAATGATGGTTCAAATAATACTGCCTTCTGGCACTTTTTCATTTGTTGGTGATGCAGGTTTAAGGGTCATGCTGTGGTACAAGACAGGGATAGTGAATGGTGTGTGAGTTTTTTACTGTGACTCTTGTTGCCTAATTGTGTTGCCTAAGATGTAGCACGTATCCATTTGACTGTTGTGGATGTTAATTCCAGCTTCTCCAGCATGTTTGGGTGTAAGAATGAAGGTGTTGTTCCTCTCCCATAGACTTTAATGGTCATCGGCGATAATCTGTTTTGGACTATCGGGAATCGTCTTGATAATTGCCAATATCGACTATCGACTCGATGACAATTGTCGACGTAATCACTCATCACTATTCGATAGTCGATATCAGCAATTATCATGACGATTTCCGATAGTCGATAACAGATTATCGCCGATGACCATTAAAGTCTATGGGAGAGGAACAACACCTTCATTCTTACACCCAAACAGGGCTGAAGAAGCTGGAATCAACATCCACAACAGTAAACTGGATACATGCTACATCTTAGGCAAGACAATTAGGCAACAAGAGTCACAGAAAAAAAGTCACACACTAGTCACTATCCCTGACTTGGACCACAGCATGACCCTTAAACCTTCATGACCCACAAATTAAAAAGTGCAAGAAGGCAGTATTATTTGAACCATCATTTTATTTGAACTGGAAACTGACTATCCCTGTCCTGGAATGCAGCATGACCCTTAAACCTGCCCTGACCACAGATTAAAAATTTCCCGCGGAAAAAGGAGTCTTTAAACCACCATTTTTACTTGAACTGGACATTGATTATACCTGTCCTGGACCGCAGCATGACCCTTAAACCTGTCTGACCCATATATTAAAAAGTGCCGGAAAAAGGAGTCTTTGAACCACCATTTTAGTTGAACTGGACATAGACTGTACCTGTCCTGTACCGCACCCATGACCCTCAAACCTGCATGACCCACAGATTAAAAAGTGCCGGAAAAAGGAGCCCTTTAAACCACCATTTTAGTTGAACTGGACATAGACTATCCCTGTCCTGGGAACCGCAGCATGACCCTTAAACCTGTTCTGACCCACAAATTAAAAAGTGCCGAAAAAGGAGTCTTTCAACCACCATTTTATTTTGAACTGGAAATTTGACTATCCCTGTCCTGGCCCGGGCAGATATGACCATTAAACCTGTCTGACCCACAGATTAAAAATTTGCCGGAAAAAGGAGTCTTTGAACCACCATTTTAGTTATCTGGACATTAAACTATACCTTGTCCTGGACCACCAACATGACCCTTAAACCTGGCTGACCCAAAAATTTAAAAAAAAGTCCCAAAAAAAAGGAGTATTTAAAACCACCTTTTAGTTGAACGGGACATTGACTATCCCTGTCCCGGCCCCCAAAAGTTACCATTCCCCCTTCTGGCCCCCACAGATTAAAAATGTTGGAAAAAAAGGAAGTTTTTTAAAACCCCCATTTTATTTAAAACGGGGCATTGACTAGGGCCTGTCCGGGGACCACACATGCAGGTTGCTTTAACCCACTGAAGAAAGATTGGCGACGCTGTTCATTTCTGGATTTCACAGGGCACCGATCCAGCCATGACAGGCCTGAAGGTCCTGCCACCGACGATCCGCTTGCTTTCTTGTTGTCGCCAGCACTGGAAGGAGCACCTTCTCTCGTACCTCTACCCCCATGTCCTACACCCCTCTTTGCTCGCTTACCACCTGCATTTTGCTCCATGTTCCCGAAATAACAAATTTATAAAAGGTATGGAAAGTTTTTGACAGTCACTTATTGAAAGATGGCAAATCACAGCTATTCTTAAATCCCTCAAATTCCTACACCAACAAGGGTTAGAAACAGAATTGGTTTTTTATTGAATACCTGTGAAATGTGGTCTGGTGGAAAACCGTAAGACAAAATCAACAGTGTTTTTTCCTTCAGTCCAAGGGGATTTACAAATGCCCAGTAGGACTAGAAATTGATAGTTTTCAACCAACTATCATACAAGTGCACTATCTGCGCCAAACTGAGATTCAGCGAGTGCAATAAAACTGTTCAAATGTTACACGGATGAGAAATTGCGTTTTTTGCAACAATGACACACGAGAACAGTTACTAGAAAATTTCTGTATACTAATTTAAGAACAAGGTGGCTCTTTGAACGAAATTGTGCTGCACCAAAGTGAAATACAGCTATTTAAAAGTTATACGGAAAACAAAAGGTGTTTTTTGCACCAATGAAATACACCAACAGTTAACAGAAATTTCTATTCCTAATTAAATAACCAGGTGGCTCTTTGAACAAAACTGGCGCACCCAAAGTGAAAATACAGCTATTTTAAAAATTATACTGATACAAAAGTGTTGTTTTTGCACCAATGAAATAAAAACCAAAGTTACTAGAAAATTTCTATCCTAAATTAAGTACAGGTGGCTCTTTGAACAAATGGCCGCACAAAAGTAAATACAGCTATTTAAAAGTTATACGGATAACAAAAGGTGGCTTTTGCACCAATGAAATACACCAACAGTTACTAGAAAATTTCTGTATCCAAATTTATGTACAAGGTCGGTCTTTGAACAATACTGGGAGGCACAAAATAAAAGGTACAATTTCACCTCAGGTGCAAGGTGTGCTGGCCAAAAATTGGTAAAAAAAATGCCATTTCAGTGCAGGTTCAAAGCAGAGTCTGGCCTGCACAATATACACCCTCATTTCCAAAGCCAGCCTGTCTGTCTGTTTCCCCCATAACCCCCCCCCCCCCCCCAGTGGCTGTACAGCGCTAGATGCTTCTTTAATAGTCTCTGTCTAACTAACTAAGAGCTGAAATTCTCTAATCTACCTATAGTCTTAAGTTCACTGCTAGTTGTCTGTATGAATAAAGAGAAGAACTGTGTCTCTGAGCTGAGCTGTATTGAGAGAGACTTAGCACACATCTTGCTCTAGTGAGAGACACTGAAACACTGATACTGAACAGGAAACGCTGTTCTATGCAAAACGAGGTCATGTGATTTTTACAGCCAATGACAACCATACAACATCACAGTCCCTGACGTCGCACACCCAGCTCACCCTGCTCTATTCTCTAAGCTGATTTGCTGGCCGCCAAAATGGCGTGATAGTGACAGATTATCTGCAGATTGTCACCTAAAATATCGCGTGATCGGATATTTCCGATCAGCCTAAAAATTGTGCCGATTTCAACTTTGTCGATTATAATTGCTCATCCCTACTAATTACAAGACACACCTTAGGTTAAAAAATAAATAAGGTATTTTTATTATTTGCTCACCTTAAACAAATTAAATGAGATGCAAGGTCCTCGTGTAACTCGTGTCCCGGGTGCACAAAAAAAAATC